>QNTS01004021.1:4866-110455 GCA_003317085.1 Hucho hucho | reverse complement strand
TTGCCTTGGCCGTGTGTTTTGGGTCATTGTCATGCTGGAATACCCATCCACGACCCATTTTCAATGCCCTGGCTGAGGGAAGGAGGTTCTCACCCAAGATTTGACGGTACATGGCCCCGTCCATCATCCCTTTGATGCGGTGAAGTTGTCCTGTCCCCTTAGCAGAAAAACACCCGTAAAGCATAATGTTTCCACCTCCATGTTTGATGGTGGGGATGGTGTTCTTGGGGTCATAGGCAGCATTCCTCCTCCTCCAAACACGGCGAGTTGAGTTGATGCCAAAGAGCTCCATTTTGGTCTCATCTGACCACAACACTTTGACCCAGTTGTCCTCTGAATCATTCATATGTTCATTGGCAAACTTCAGACGGGCATGTATATGTGCTTTCTTGAGCAGGGGGACCTTGCGGGCGCTGCAGGATTTCAGTCCTTCACGGCATAATGTGTTACCAATTGTTTTCTTGGTGACTATGGTCCCAGCTGCCTTGAGATCATTGACAAGATCTTCCCGTGTAGTTCTGGGCTGATTCCTCACTGTTCTCATGATCATTGCAACTCCACGAGGTGAGATCTTGCATGGAGCCTTTTGGTCTTGGCCATGGTGGAGAGTTTGGAATCTGATTGATTGATTGCTTCTGTGGACAGGTGTCTTTTATACAGGTAACAAACTGAGATTAGGAGCACTCCCTTTAGCTTGTTAGGGAGCAGTGCATGAGGTGACCGTTTTGGAGAGCCTGGCGTGCCCAAAGTAAAATGCCTCCCATTCAGGCCCAGAAAATAGGATATGCATATATTTAGTACCATTGGATAGGAAACACTCTGAATTTTCCAAAACTGTTAAGCATTAACATCTGCTAACCATGTGTATGTGACAAATTACGTTTGATTTGATTTGATTTTGACTGGAGCTCAAAAAGCAGTAGTAGCAGTATGCAAATCAGGGAGCCAAATGAACAGCTCATTCACAGACGCGATTCGGTTCCCCACATTCACCACTCAAAATGTGAAACAAAACCACTTTTTTGTTAATCACAGATGGACAACTTTTATAGGAGATGAAAGCTGAGATTGTATCCAATTTGTAGAGTCACCAGGGGGGAACGTTCACTTTTACCTGAGTAACTTTCTATTTAAGGTACCTATACTTTTACTCAAGTATTGGGGCGGCAGGTAGCCTAGTGGTTAGAGCATTGGGCCAGTAACCGAAAGGTTCCTAGATCAAAGCTGACAAGATAAAAATCTGTAATTCTGCCCTTGAACAAGGCAGTTTTTGTTTTTAACTGACGTGCCTAGTTAAATAAAGGTTCAATTAAAAGACAAATGACAATTTGGTACTTTTTCTACCACTGGTAATAAGCTGAACTCTTATAGGATGTCATTTGTAAAGTTGATTGTAAATACAACGTACAGTATATGTAGATTATCAAACAAATATTTCAGTCCCTATTCATCCATTTGTCAAGAATAGGTTGTTCATAGCATATGAAATCATCATATTTACAGTGCCATATTTACAGAAAGTATTCATACCCTTTGACTTATTCCATATTTTGCTATTTTACAGACAGTGACCAAAAATGTATATTTATTCAATTTTAAAATAAGGCTGTAACACAACAAAATGTGGAAAAAGTCATTGGGTGTGAATACTTTCCGAAGGCACTGTACATTCATCACAAAACCATTTGATGTTGCCAATTATTTAAATGATTACTTCATTGGCAAAGAGCGCAAACTTAAGCAGAAATGCCAACAGCGAACAGTGAGCCATTGTATTCATGCATAAAAAAACAAATAATGAAAGAAAAGTATAGTACGTTAAAATGTTGTAAAGTTAGTGTGGGACAGGTGGAAAAAATTATTGTTATCAATCAATAATGACAACCCTCCTGGCATTGACAACTTAGATGGAAGGCTACTGAGGATGGTAGATGACTCTATGGCCACTCCTATCTGTCGTATCTTTAGTCTAGAGGAAGGTGTTTGTCCTTAGTAATGGAGGGAAGCCAAAGTAATTCCATTACCCAAGAGTGGTAAAGCGGCCATTACTGGTTCTTGGAGCAGACCAATCAGCTTGCTGCCAGCTCTTAGCAAACTGTTGGAGCAAATGGTGTTTGACCAAATACAATGCTATTTCTCTGTAAACAAATTGACAACAGACTTTCAGCATGCATGTACTGCACTGACACAAATGACTGATGATTGGTTAAAAAAAAGGAAAATAAGAACATTGTGGTAGCTGTATGTTAGATTTCAGTGCTGCCTTTGATATTATTGACCATAACCTGTTGTTGAGAAAACATATGTTTTATGGCTTTTCAATCTCAGCTCTGAATCCAAGATATGGCAATCTATCTAATAGAACTCAGAGAGTTATCTTAATTGGAAGCTTCTCCAATGTCAAACATGTAGGGTGTGGTGTACCGCAGGGCAGTTCTCTAGGCCCTCTACTTTTTAGATTTTTACCAATGACATGCCACTGTCATTAACTTCTTTGGGAGCAGCGCACGAGGTGACTGTTTTGGAGAGTCTGGCGTGCCCAAAGTAAAATGCCTCCCATTCAGGCCCAGAAAATAGGATATGCACATATTACCATTGGATAGGAAACACTCTGAAGTTTCTAAAAGTGTTCACATTTTGTCTGTGAGTATAACAGAACGGATATGGCAGGCAAAAACCCGAGGAATTTCTGTCCTGGAAAAAGTGGTTTTGACACATTGCCTCATTTGGAACCCCTCCCTTATAGAAATGCCCATATAAGGGCATATGAATGCAGTGCCTATTGCTTCCTCTGGATGTCAACAGTCTCGAGACAGTGTTTTGATTCTTTTTAGCTGCTTTAGAGGATAGAAGAAGAAGATTTAGGAAGTGTCCACACAGATGTCAACAAGAGTAAAACGCGCGTTCATGGCTGGCGCGCTCTGTGTTTTTTTCCTTCCTTATCGCCCAGTTTATATTCCGGTTGAAATATTATACAACACATTTACAATTATGTTTGATTGTTCTTGGACAAGTTTATAGGTATAAGTTGAATGAGTTCTCTTCACATTTCAATGGAGGAGATATTATACATTACTTTTTCTAACAAAAGAACCATGGATTGTCTTCGTTGGACACTTGGGAAGCCCTCAGCAGAAGTTCTTCAAAAGGTAATTGATTTGATTTCGCTGTGAAATGTTTTTTGTGTGAACCGTGATGAACCGCTTATGAATTTATGGTAATGGGGAAATTATGTGGGGTGCTATTCTCAAACAATCAAATGTGGTGCTTTCGCCGTAAAGCCTTTTTGAAAGCAGAGCTTTTGATGACTATGCAACACTTGTATATTGATGCATGTTTAATAATTCAACTTTTGGATTTTGAATTTGGCGCCTTGCATTTCACCGGGTAGTGTCGGGAGTGGCTAGCGCCCCACCGCTCCCTAAGAAGTTAATCAAAGGCTGTTTGTCCTTGTATGCTGATGACTCAACCATATACAGTGGGGAAAAAAAGTATTTAGTCAGCCACCAATTGTGCAAGTTCTCTCACTTAAAAAGATGAGAGAGGCCTGTAATTTTCATCATAGGTACACTTCAACTATGACAGACAAAATGAAGAAAAAAAATCCAGAAAATCACATTGTAGGATTTTTTATGAATTTATTTGCAAATTATGGTGGAAAATAAGTATTTGGTCACATACAAACAAGCAAGATTTCTGGCTCTCACAGACCTGTAACTTCTTCTTTAAGAGGCTCCTCTGTCCTCCACTCGTTACCTGTATTAATGGCACCTGTTTGAACTTGTTATCAGTATAAAAGACACCTGTCCACAACCTCAAACAGTCACACTCCAAACTCCACTATGGCCAAGACCAAAGAGCTGTCAAAGGACACCAGAAACAAAATTGTAGACCTGCACCAGGTTGGGAAGACTGAATCTGCAATAGGTAAGCAGCTTGGTTTGAAGAAATCAACTGTGGGAGCAATTATTAGGAAATGGAAGACATACAAGACCACTGATAATCTTCCTCGATCTGGGGCTCCACGCAAGATCTCACCCCGTGGGGTCAAAATGATCACAANATCGTGAGATTTTGAGTGAAAACCTCCTTCCATCAGCAAGTGCATTGAAGATGAAACGTGGCTGGGTCTTTCAGCATGACAATAATCCCAAACACACCGCCCGGGCAACGAAGGAGTGGCTTCGTAAGAAGCATTTCAAGGTCCTGGAGTGGCCTAGCCAGTCTCCAGATCTCAACCCCATAGAAAATCTTTAGAGGGTGTTGAAAGTCCGTGTTGCCCAGCGACAGCCCCAAAACATCACTGCTCTAGAGGAGATCTGCATGGAGGAATGGGCCAAAATACCAGCAACAGTGTGTGAAAACCTTGTGAAGACTTACAGAAAACGTTTGACCTCTGTCATTGCCAACAAAGGGTATATAACAAAGTATTGAGATAAACTTTTGTTATTGACCAAATACTTATTTTCCACCATAATTTGCAAATAAATTCATTAAAAATCCTACAATGTGATTTTCTGGATTTTTTTTCCTCATTTTGTCTGTCATAGTTGAAGTGTACCTATGATGAAAATTACAGGCCTCTCTCATCTTTTTAAGTGAGAGAACCTGCACAATTGGTGGCTGACTAAATACTTTTTTTCCCCACTGTACAGTGCATTTGGAAAATATTCAGACCACTTGACTTATTCCACATTTTGTTACGTTACAGCCTTATTCTAAAATTGATTTAACTTCTTAGGGAGCGGTGGGGCGCATTTCACACTACCAGGTGAAATGCAAGGCGCCAAATTCAAAATCCAAAAGTTGAATTATTAAACATGCACCAATATACAAGTGTTTCATAGTCATCAAAAGCTCTGCTTCTTGGCAATATCACAGCGTTGTCAGATTTCAAAAAGGCTTTACGGCGAAAGCACCACATTTGATTGTTTGAGGGTAGCACCTAACATATTTTTACCATTACCATGAATTCATAAGCTATCACGGTTCACACATAACACATTTCACAGCGAAAACAATACAATTACCTTTTGAAGAACTTCTGCTGAGGGCTTCCCAAGTGTCCAACGAAGACAATCCATGGTTCTTTTGTTAGAAAAAGTAATGTATTATATCCATAAATCTCCGTTTGGTTGGTGCGTCGACTCCTCCATTGAAACGTGAAGAGAACTCGTCCAACTTATACCTATAAACTTGTCCAAGAACAATCAAACATAATTGTAAATGTATCCTTAGGAACACTTTTATGTATAAATAGTATAATATTTCAACCGGAATATAAACTGGGCGATAAGAAAGGAAAAAACCACAGAGCGCGCCAGCCGTGAACGCGCATTTACTTGTATTGACACCTGCGTGGACACTTCCTTATTCCTCTTCTTCTCTGCTCTAAAAGCATCTAAAAAAGAATCAGAACACTTTCTCGAGACTGTTGACATCCAGAGGAAGCGATAGGTACTGCATTCATATGCCCTTATATGGGCATTTTCATGAGGGAGGGGTTCTAAATGAGGCAATCTGTCAAAACCACTTTTTCCAGGACAGAAATTCCTCGGGTTTTCGCCTGCCATATCCGTTCTGTTATACTCACAGACAAAATATTAACACTTTTAGAAAATTCTGTGTTTCCTATCCAATGGTACTAAATATGTGCATATCCTATTTTCTGGGCCTGAATGGGAGGCATTTTACTTTGGGCACGCCAGGGTCTCCAAAACCGTCACTTCGTGCGCTGCTCCCAAAGAAGTTAATGGTAACAATGGCTGACAATTAAATAACGTGTCATAGAATTCTGCGGCAGCCCGGATGGTGTCCTGCAGTATGACACAACTTTTACAGGAAGAATCATTGTACGTCTCGTGTCTGAGCAGTTGAATTGCGACTCCACTTTGTCTCTGTACTGACGTTTTGCCTGTTTGATTGCCTTACAGAGGGAATAATTACACAGTTTATATTCAGCCATATTCCCAGTCACCTTGCCATGGTTAAATGCGGTGGTTCGCACTTTCAGTTTTGCGCGAATGCTGCCATCTATCCACGGTTTCTGGTTTACAACATCTCCTATAGACTTCCTGATGAACTCAGTCACCGTATCCATGTATTCGTCAATGTTATTTTCAGAGGCTACCCGGAGCATATCCCAGTCCACGAGATCAAAACAATATTGAAGCATGGATTCCGATTGGTCAGACCAGCGTTGAATAGACCTTAGCAAGGGTACCTCAGTTACAATTTAGGGCTTGCTTAGTCTGCCCTTACATTTTTTTAAATGGTATTCTGAGAGGAGCAATCATTACAGTGTGTGAAACCACAGCATACGTTGTTTGGGCACTGTTGCTGATTGTGGCTAGTGTGTGTGCGTGTGCGTGCACGCATGCCTGCATGCATGGTAGTAACAACAGTAACATATTTTTTATGAACATCTCTTATATCCTTGATGATTACAGGGTGAGCCTGGATTCCTAGGACCACAGGGAGAACCAGGGCTCCCAGGACTACCAGGAACCAAGGTACTTGTGAATTTGAACCATGTATATCATATGTAATATACTGTACAGTAGTGTGTGAGTAGATGGCTAACAGATGGAGGACTATCATTGTCATTGTCTGTCATTGTCATTTAGAACTTGGTACATTTTAAAACTTTTATAGATCTGTTTCTACAGTGTTTAGGCTTAGCTCCTGAGTGTCAATATCAATAAATTTTCGAATTTGCCTGTAAACCAGAACTGGAATCAACCCCTCCATTACAACATGGTGTCATTGATAAGCCACAGAAAGTGAAGCTTTTGCGAAAATATAGGCATCAAGATATATTACCCATATGTCAATACATTGCATTTAATGCAAAAACATATGCGTCAACAGTATGCAAAAAAGTTTGAGATAAAGCTGCAATGGGTAAATCGTTGCAAGACTCAGACAGATAGGCAGGCAGGCAGGCAGGCAGGCAGGCAGGGAATACCTGTATTACATTGTTATCGTATTGTTACCACTCTTATGTACTGTATGTGGTGTACACTGAAATTAAGGGGTAACTGGGCAAAATAACATATGGGAGCAGGGTTGAGGAGTAACGGATTACATGTAATCTGTTACATGTAAGGGATTACAAAAAAACGGTAACTGTAATCCGTTAAATTACCAGAAAAAAAGTATTGTAATCAGATTACAGATACTTTTGAAAAACTAGATGATTACTTCAAGGATTACTTTTAAATTCAGAAAAGAGGTTTGCAAAAAAGAATATTTGACACTTCCCTGTTTTCTCAATGACATTCAAATCAGCATTGAAAAAAGGCGCAAGTTTAAGTTTGTTCCACCTGAGCGAGTCTTACCACAAGTCAGAGACCACTATGATGACACACCAAATGGGTTTGAAAATATCAGGAATAGACTTTTGTAGGCTACAGTCCAAGCTATATCTTCCAACTGCTGTCGGCATCCAGATATTATACAACTTGAATAAACGCTTGGAGGTAAGGATGACAGCAGTGTTGTAGTCTACAGGTGATACGGATATCACTTATTATTGTTATCTACATATCGCATTGATGTGAATCACACTGTTGCTCTCTCATTTAGCTATTTGCGCCTTAATGATTGGGGTTGTTGTGGATGGCTGTTCACAAATCTAAATGTGTATTTGAACCCAAGAATGATTGAATTAAAAGAAGTTTAAGCTGCCTATCAATAATTTTTTTAAACCAGTGGACAGCTAGTGAAAAGTGCGCTCCTGCAACAGCTGCACAGTGCGGATCCCAGCCTATGGAACAACAGCTGCACAGTGCGGATCCCAGCCTATGGAACAACAGCTGCACAGTGCGGATCCCAGCCTATGGAACAACAGCTGCACAGTGCGGATCCCAGCCTATGGAACAACAGCTGCACAGTGCGGATCCCAGCCTATGGATTCAAAGTGGGGCTTTTATTGCTTTTATTGTCTAATTCATGCTGATCATTTTTTTGATAGATAGGCCTAATGGACACATTCTAACTCACACACTTTTGATAGACTTAAAGGTGCAATCTGTAGTTACTACATCTATATTCGGACTTATATCCATTGATTCTTGATGAATATAACTTAGAAATGGCTCATGAGCTTAGTTCAACTGTCACACTCCATGAGAACCCAAAATATAAACTTGTTTTTCACCAATGTATGTAAACATTGTAAATGTAAACAAACACTGTATAGCCTCATAACATGGTTCAAACAATACTTTTGATATCACGGATGGTCAGGCCTTGCATCAATAGCTCTGTCTATTAATCTGAGAGTGGTTACATTTCTCCATCCCTCAGCTTTTTACCAAAACACAGGTGAAGCGAATGTTTTGTTATTGTTTCATCTGTGGATCATCAAGATATCAAAGTGTCACCAACAAAACGTTTAACAATAGGCCTATAGAAAATGCAGCATATGGCATTCATTTTTCACATGTAAATAGCACTTTTCAGTAGTGCTCAAAGCATGCCATTCCATGAGCGCAGCATTTCTTTTTAAAATCAAATCAATGAGCCCAATCAGTCCGAACCACTGTACGTGGTAGGGCTATTGTCTGTATTCCACCCCTACCTGGTCACAATTGATTGGCTCAAACGCATTACGAAGGAAAGAAATTCCACAAAAAGGTACACTTGTTAATCGAAATGCATTCCAGGTGACTACCTCATGAAGCTGGTTGAGAGAATGGCAAGTGTGCAAAGCTATCATCAAGGCAAAGGGAGGCTACTTTGAAGAATCTCAAATATAAAATATATTTAGATTTGTTTAACACTTTGTTGGCTACTACATGATTCCATATGTGTTATTTCATAGATGTCTTCACTATTGTTCTGCAATGTAGAAAATATTTAAAAAAATAAGAAAAACCCTGGAATGAGTAGGTGTGTCCAAACTTTTGACTCGTACTGTGTGTGTGTATATATATATATATATATATATATATGTGTGTCATACAGCAGGTCAGCCCCCAGGGGGAGACTCGTCGTGGCCTGGTGACAGACAGAGTATACATCACGAGGCGATGGCTCCCTCTGCTGGACGTGCCAGGTCTCGACGGGCTCTCCGGCCAGGACTAATTGGGGCTGATTGTGGTTGGTGAGTAATCAAGGGCTGATTGCTCACCAGCTGGACGGGTCCCATAAAGCTGCCAGAAGGGCAGCACACGGAGGAGGGACTGTGGGAAGAAAGGTGACTCCTGTATAGTTGGGGATGGTTCCAGAGCTAAAAGGAAGGAGCAAGACCCGGAGCCCAGAAGACAGTATCCCGGAGAGGGTCTCATGGTGGAGACCTATCCTTTTCTTTTGGTTTCTTATTTAAATAAACACCCTTGAAACCGAGCTAATCCTACTCTGTCCATGTCAGATCTGTGTAAACGTTTTGACCAAACCCCCTGGTCTGCCACAAGTGGTGGAGAATGCGGGCATTCTGATAACGTGGTCAGATCAGGGTTGACGTTTACACAGCATCAGCATGGACGAGTTGATAGCTCAGTTCATCCGGGCCCAACACGCACAACAGGCGGTTTAGGAACAAACGCTGGAGGAACAGCGGCTACAAAACATCCGCCTTGTTGTGGAAATCAGGAAGCTACAAGCAGCAGTGTCTACTGAATCACATCCAAACCAGTTTTTAATCAAGCTAACGGAAAACAATGACATTGAAACATACCTCTGTACGTTTGAACGGACAGCGCTACGGGAAGGATGGCCAAGGCCAAAGTGGGCAAGTCTGCTGGCCCCGTTCCTCTCTGGGAATGCCCAAAAGGCATATTGGAACCTGAACAACGAACAGGCGGCTAACTACGACGGACTCAAACGGGAGATACTCAGCCGCTACGGGTACAGCCTGGCCCATCAGGCTCAACTGTTCCACAACTGGAGGTTCGTAGCCGACGCATCCCCCCGAGCCCAGATGAGCGACCTACTGCGTGTCACCAGGGCATGGCTCCTAACCGACGTATCCACCCTCTCCACCCTAGACAAAGTGGTCTTGGATCGCTTCGTACAGGCGCTACCCCACGACATGAAGAGGGCAGCGAGTCTATGCGTGCTCCAGACCTTGGAGGGCATCCTGGAAGCAGTGGAGATGCATCAGAAGACTCAGGGAGCCGGGCCGAGTCGGCGACCCGTTCGAGGGGACGGAAGGACAGCCCCACCGCTGTGTACCCCGAACCGACAGTCGGCAGGGCCAAAGGACTGCAAACCCGTGGAGAGACGGCTGGGGTAGGGCCGAACCGCCATCGACGACCCCAGGTAGATGGAGACCAAAGGAGGTGTTTTGAGTGTGGCTCCTGGGGGCACATTGCCTGGAATTGCTCGGATCGAGAGGAGTCGATTCCATCAGCATGCCCCGGTGGCGAGGTGGGTCACGCAGTGAACTACGTCACCTCCTGTTGGGCGCACCATGAATCAACTGCACCGATGGTCCCGTTGAAGGACACGACACGGAAGCTCTATTAGACTCCGGAAGTATGGTTACGCTGGTAACCAAGAGACTGCTGAACCAGGAGACCGAACGTGGTAGGAAGATGTTCATTTCCTGTGTTCACGGTGACACAAAGCAGTATCCAACCTCACGACCCTCATTAAACACCACATCCGTACCCGGCCCGGGGAAACGGTACGAAAAAGGCCATATCGGATTCCAGAGGCCCGAAGGAAGGCTGTGAAGCAGGAAGTGGAGGCTATGCTGAGGATGGGGGTCGTTGAAGAGTCCCACAGTGCATGGTGCAGCCTCATCGTGTTGGAGCCCAAACCGGACGGTAGCCGGCGCTTCTGTAATGATTTCCGGGGTGTGAACGATATCAGCTTGTTCGACGCCTACCCCAATGCCGAGGGTGGACGAGCTCATTGACCCGATTGGAAAAGGCCCGGTACATCAGCGCCCTTGACCTGACCAAAGGATATTGGCAGGTACCGTTGACAGCCTCCTCCCAGGAGAAGACGGCGTTTTCGACACCAGACGGATTATATCAGTACCAGGTGCTCCCGTTTGGTCTCCATGGAGCCCCTTCCACATTCCAGCGCTTGATGGACAAAGTACTTCGACCCCACCAGCAGTACGCAGCGGCCTATTTGGATGATATCATAATCCACAGCCAAGGTTGGGAAGAGCACCTGGTGCGCCTCCAAGCGGTGCTGGACGCGCTGAGGCAAGCCGGGTTGACAGCAAACCCCAAGAAATGCAAACTACTGTTGGAGGAGGTGGAGTACCTGGGTTATTTGATCGGACGGGGGAACGTCAAGCACCAGGAGAGGAAGGTTCATGCGGTACATGACTGGCCTGTTCCACGCACCAAGACACAGGTCAAGTCCTTCCTGGGACTGGCAGGGTACTATAGCCGGTTTATCCCCAACTTTGTGGCTATAGCTTCCCCCCTCACCGATCTAACCAGGGCCCGCCTCCCGAAAACAGTGAAATAGACGGACGAGACAGAAGCGGCATTCAGACGCCTGAAGGAAGCGCTGTGCTCCCATCCGATTCTCGTCACACCCGATTTCCAGGTGCCGATGTTGGTCCAAACGGATGCATGTGACACGGGTCTAGGCGTCGTTCTGTCCCAGATATGCGATGGGGAGGAGCACCCCATCATGTACATAAGCCGAAAGCTAATACCCAGAGAGAAAAAGTACTTTATTGTTGAGAAAGAGTGTCTAGTGGTGAAGTGGGCGCTAGACACACTCAAGTATTACCTGTTAGGTACCCACTTCACTCTGGTCACTGACCATGCTGACCAGGGACACAAACGATCGGGTCACCAGGTGGTTCTTGTCCCTTCAACGCTTCTCTTTTTCTGTTGTGCACATGGGGTGAAGCATGGAAGAGCAGGGAGACATACGTCACACTGATGACAGTCCCCCACAGCAGGTCAGCCATCACGGGGAGACTCGTCGAGGCCTGGTGACAGACGGAGTACACATCACGAGGCGATGGCTCGCTCTGCTGGACGTGCCAGGTCTTGACGGGATCTCCGGCCAGGACTAATTGGGGCTGATTGTGGTTGGTGAGTAATCAAGGGCTCACCAGCTGGACGGGTCCCATAAAGCTGCCAGAAGGGCAGCACATGGAGGAGGGACTGGGGGAATAAAGGTGACTCCCGTATAGTTGGGGACAGTTCCAGAGCTAAAAGGAGGGGATTCAGTTTTTGTTCCCCACAGGATGCAGCAAGACAAGGAGCCCAGAGACGGTATCCCGGAGAGGGTCTCATGGGGGAGACCTATCCTTTTCTTTTGGTTTGTTATTTAAATAAACACCCTTGAAACCGAGCTAATCCTACTCTGTCCATGTCTGATCTGTGTAAACGTTTTGACCAAACCCCCTGGTCTGCCACAATACGGATATTCATATATAATGAATATCAATGATGTCAAGAAGTTTGTATGAATCTCCCATTTCGCATGTCTCTTGATGAAATGACATGACAACGGTGTCTGAGTTTTGGGCAACCTTTCCCCTGCTTTTGTTCCATGCTGGCTGACAACCTTGCTAGCCAGTAACTAACTAACACCAGACACAGATGAAAGCAGAAAACTAAGTATATTTGCCTTGAATGAATAAGGGAAACCTCTAATGTCCAATGAAAACATCCAATGGTTCTTTTGTTAGAAAAAGTAATTTATTATATCCATAAATCTCTGTTTGGTTGGCACGTTATGATCAGAAAATACAGCGTCCACTCGCCCATTGAACCGTGAAGAGAACTCGTTCAACCTATGCCTATACACTTGTCCAAGAACAATCAAACATCATTGATAATGTATCCTTAGGAACACTTTTATGTATATTTACTATAATATTTCAACCGGATTATAAACTGGACAATAGGAAAGGAAAAAACCACAGCTCGCGCGAGCCCGTGAACGCGCTTCCTCTTCTGTTTACATCCTGTGACTAGTTCAAAATTCTTCTTCTATTACCATCCAGAGCATTCTAACATCATCAAACACTGTCTAGAGACTGTTGACATCCAGTGGAAGCAATAGGTACTGCAATCTTACTCCTATATATATAGCTGTTTTCAATAGGGAGGGGTTCAAAATGAGGCAATGTGTCAAAAACACTTTTTCCAGGACAGAAATTCCTCGGGTTTTCGCCTGCTATATCCGTTCTGTTATACTCACAGACAATATTTTAACACTCCTATCCAATAGTACTAATTATGTGCATATCCTATTTTCTGGGCCTGAGTGGGAGGCATTTTACTTTGGGCACGCCAGACTCTCCAAAACCGTCACCTCGGGAGCCGCTCCCTAAGAAGTTAACATTGGTGTATTAAAATTATTGGATTTTATGATGACACAAAAAGCCCTTACTAATCCTGCCTCCTGAATCCAAGTGTTTGACATGGGGGAGGAGGGGGCCAGTAACTTTTTGATCAAACTTTATCAATGTAGAAGCAGCAGTAACCTTTCATACTTTGATAGTCCTACATTGATCTGGTATCATCCAAATATCTTCAAATTGTTTGACTGTGCAGGACTTTTGATTCAATTTTGGACAGTAGTTATACATATTATTTTTGTACATGAAAGTATTAATACTGATATACTTAATTTAATTGTGTCATTGAAACACTATTGGATTGAGAAATAATCATTAGAAATTATTGACAAAATGTATTCAGGTAATCATGTTTCAACTCAATCAGAACAAGTGCCTCCCAAATGAATCAGTTGTCAGCTCTAGCTCTGAGTTACATTCATCCTAACTTCTAAATGAAAAAAAGCAGTTCTTTACATTTAGCAGTTTTATTTTCAATTAACCATGGTGTGAAGATTTCAGAGAGCTTTGTGCTCCCATACCAGTTTAACTACAACGATATTCTCTGTAACGGTTACATAAACGTTTTACTTGTAATTTTTACATGTGGTTGTTTATCTACCTTAGTTGATTTTTGTTGAGTGTATGTCAGTTCTAGTTATTTGACTTGCGTTCAACATCTAAATGTTTTATTTCCAATTAACAATAAAAAAAAATGTCCTTCACATTTTCAAACAGTCCATTTATATTTTACAATGGGGCCATACATTTGGGTGAGTTTTTTTCTCACCTGAGTAGCCTCCTTTCACTGCCAAAAATAAAGTTAAACCATCTAGTGTTCAGCGAAATAACAACACAATGTCAAATACAGGTAGCCTAGTCAAATAATTATCATCATTACATTCTATTGCGGGAATTCCACTAATGGTCCGTATATAGCCAAACTTAGCTGCTGCTCATGTTGGTATCTGTACTGATGGCGCAAAAGCCATGACAGGGAGACATAGTGGAGTGGTAACACGCATGCAAGCAGTAGCTCCCGATGCCATTTGGGTACACTGCAGCATCCACCGAGAGGCTCTTGCTGCCAAGGGAATGCCTGACAGCTTGAAAAATGTTTTGGACACTACAGTGAAAATGGTTAACTTTGTTAAAGCAAGTCCCCTGAATTCTCGTGTATTTTCTGCACTATGCAATGATATGGGCAGCGACCATGTAACGCTTGGACGAGAGACTTGCTTTGGCCAAGAAATATGAGCAATGGACATTAGACCGGTGTCTAAAGTCCAAATTTGAGATTTTTGGTTCCAAACGCTGTGTCTTTGTGAGACGCAGAGTAGGTGAACAGATGATCTCCGCATGTGTGCTTCCCACCGTGAAGCATGGAGGCTGGTGACACTTGGATTGATGAGGAATTTAAAAAAAATAATGGTTGAGAGGGATGAGACAAAAGGTATTAAGGCTGGTAGCCCAACTGATTGGCAAACGTACTGCATTATTAAGAAATCATGTGACTTAACTAAATAAAAATAAAAAGAAACTACACTATGAAACAAAGATGAATTATATAAAGTCTGTCTTGTTCAACTTCAGTGCAGCTTTTGACATTATTGATCATAGTCTACTGCTGGAAAAAAGTATGTGTTATGGCATTACACCCCCTGCTATAATGTGGATAAAGTTACTTGTCTAACAGAGCACAGAGGCTGTTCTTTAATGGAAGCCTGTCAAATAAAATCCAGTTAGAATCAGGAATTCCCCAGGGTAGCTGTTTAGGCCCCTTACTTTTTTCAATTTTCACTAACAACATGCCACTGACTTGGAGTAAAGCCAGAGTTTCTATGTATGCGGATGACTCAACACTATACACGTCAGCTACTACAGCGACTGAAATGACTGCAACACTCAACAAATAGCTGCAATTAGTTTCAGAGTGGGTGGCAAGGAATAAGTTAGCCCTAAATATTTCAAAAACTAAAAGCACTGTATTTGGAACAAAACACTCACTAAACCCTAAACCTCAACTAAATCTTGTAATAAATAATGTGGAAATTGAGCAAGTTGAGATGACTAAACTGCTTGGAGTAACACTAGATTGTAAACTGTCATGGTCAAAACATATTGATGCAGTAGTAGCTAAGATGGGGAGAAGTCTGTCTATAATAAAGCAATGCTCTGCCTTCTTAACAACACTATCAACAAGGCAGGTCCTACAGGCCCTAGTTTTGACTATTGTTCAGTCGTGTGGACAGGTGCCAAAAAAAATACTTAGGAAAGTTGCAATTGGCTCAGAACAGGGCAGCATGGCTGGCCCTTGGATGTACAAAGAGAGCTAATATTAATAATATGCATGTCAATCTCTCCTGGCTGAAAGTGGAGGAGAGATTGACTTCATCACTACTTTTATTTATGAGAGGGATTGACATGTTGAATGCATCGAGCTGTCTGTCTAAACTACTGGCACACAGCTCGGACACCCATGCATACCCCACAAGACATGCCACAAGAGGTCTCTTTACAGTCCCCAAGTCCAGAACAGACTACTGGAGGCACACAGTACTACATAGAGCCATGACTACATGGAACTCTATTCCACATCAAGTAACTGACGCAAGCAGTAAAATTAGATTTAAAACAGATTAAAAAAACACCTTATGGAACTGTGAAGAAACACAAACACTGGCACAGACGCATGCGCACACACACACACACACACACACACACACACACACACACACACACACACACACACACACACACACACACACGATAACATACGCACTATATATACATATGGATTTAGTAATGTAGACATGTGGTAGTGGTGGAGTAGGGGCCTGAGGGCACACAGTGTGTTGTGAAATCTGTGAATGTATTGTAATGTGTTAATGTTGTTTAAACTGCCTTAATTTTGCTGGACTCCAGGAAGAGTAGCTGCTGCTTTGGCAGCAGCTAATGGGGATCCATAATAAATAAAAATAAAAATACACTGTCAGTGATTTATTTAGAATTCAATGCACACTTAACCAGCATGGCTACCACAGCATTCTGCAGCAATATGCCATCCCATCTGGTTTGCGCTTAGTGGGACTATAATTTGTTTTTCAACAGGACAATGACCCAACACACCTCCAGGCTGTGTAAGGGCTATTTGACCAAGAAGGAGAGTGATGACCTGGCCTCCACAATCACCCGACCTCAATCCAATTGAGATGGTTTGGGATGAGTTGGACCACAGAGTGAAGGAAAAGCTGCCAACAAGTGCTCAGCATATGTGGGAACTCCTTCAAGATGGTTGGAAAAGCATTCCTCATGAAGCTGGTTTAGAGAATGCCAAGAGTGTGCAAAGCTGTTATCAGGGCAAAGCATGGCTACTTTGAAGAATCTCAAATATAAAATCTATTTTGATTTGTTTAACCCTTTTTTGGTTATTACGTGATTCCATATGTGTTATTTCATATTTTTGATGTCTTCACTATTATTCTACAAAGTAGAAAATAGTAAAAATAAAGAAAAACCCTTGAATTAGTAGGTATGTCCAAACTTTTGACTGGTGCTGTATATTATGTATTTTATTTGTCGTGTTGTTTCCTGTTTGAACACCAGGAAGAGTAGCCGTTCCCTCTGCAACAGCTAATTAGGGATCCTAATACATACCAAAAACAAAAAATATTGAGCAAATACTGAATGCATTTTTTTTTTACTGTTGCTATTACTCATTACTGTAGCCTAGGCTATTTAATAAACTGTGTTGATGATGACGCAAAGACTGTCAATTACCTACAGAACTTGAGACAACGGCATGCAGTATTAAGCAAGTGAGTGGCCAAGCCCTCGTCACACTTATAATAAATGTTTTCATCAAACCCAGCCCTTTCATGCCACCGCTAGCTATTGCGCTCATAATTGCCGCAGTGAAAATAGCTCAAATATTTATGACACCCCCAGACCTATAGCCCTACTCCCAGCACTAAGATTTACCATTGCATTAGATTTGTTAAAATAGAGCCCAGTGTGTGCATGCATGTCTCGCTGACCCCTAGACCCATCCATGGGTCTAGGGGTCAGCGAGAGATAGAGCCCTCCAGGCCCCAATTACTGAAAGTGTCTTCCTTCTACGCTGTCTCCAGGGCGAGCGAGGGGAACTGGGCCCACCAGGCAAAGGAGAGCGGGGCGAGACAGGACCGCCCGGTCAAAAGGTCAGTGTTGGTGTTAACCAGAGGGGCGGGGGGCAGGGGGGGGGTGATTGCAGGGAAGCTGGCTTGGGACAGAAGAGAGACCATTCAGTGATGTGATTTGAGAGGCACACATTTGAGTTTCAAGCAAGTGCATGTTATTTTTCTAACATTCTAAGCTCTACCTTTTGGATCATTGTTACAGTTGTTACATTGTTTATGCATGGCAGCTACCCTACAGGTGGTTTTTGTTCCAGACTTAACAGGGACAGGGCCCCACAGCATTGACAGCCTTTTCAAACAGAGTACCAAAGGGAATAAACCCACCATTTGCAGTTACTGGAGTTCAAATAAACAGAATTTGATTGGATTTCTTAATATGCCAAAAGGCCATTGGATTTGATGAAGCAAAAATCATCATCAAGAATAAACTTCTGCTTAGCCTTCCGTGCCACCTTTGATTTAATTTCGTATTCCTCTGTGATGTCGACTAGAAAGTCACAGTATCTAAGATATTTAGTCATATGAATGACTTTTTGTAGTATTGTCTTACTATCAAAAGAGGGGTCATGTGGTGACCTACTACTCCACTGTTGCTCATTGTCTGTCTGTCTATCTCTCCTGCAGGGAGGGCCAGGAGAGGCAGGGAACCCAGGCCCTAGAGGTTCAAAGGTCATTGCATGACAGCTAACTATTATTATTATTATTATCACTACATATCTATTGTTGCCCTTCTCAATCATGTGTATGGCTAATGATGCTTTGCCAACATCGATATATTGAGGAATTACACAATTACAAAGTTCACACTAAACATTCCAATTGAGTAAATGTTAATGTGGAAAATAAAACAAAATATTGTTTTCAGCAAATGGATAATGTATTATTTTACTCTGTTCTAAGCCACTGTTGGTCTAAGTTTGTACTCCATGCATAGTCCTACATCTTACAGCCCTTTCTTACTAACTCAGGGAGAAACAGGAGACAAGGGAGACCTGGGCTCCATGGGACCAAGGGTGAGTGCCCTCAACAGAATGTTTTAAAAAAAGGTTGACCATTTAATCTTAAATCTCTGGGGGAAATTGTTAAAACATTTCTAGCCTGTCTATCTATGGGTATGCTCGACCCACTCAGTTTTCCACCACAAAACACCAGAAAATTGCCAAAAAGAGTAGAACCAGCTCACATGCTTTTACACTATGATTTCACTATTTGAAAACAATATTGTTTTCTTTTGAAAACAATATTTAAAAAGGTTTCACGATATTTAAATGAGAAATCTACCAAGACTTTGTCAAATCAACAAAACAACTAGGGCTTTACAACTAGGGTGACAACTTGGTGAGGTTTTGGCGTTAAGTGGGTTAAGGTTAACCGGTTCCTTTAAAAATTGCAGATCATTTTATGAAATTGTGTTTGTCCGCAAGTCTTTATTCATATTGAAAATCTGATTTACGGAATTCTCAATGTGGTCTAAATTAACAAGTCACAAAATAAGTTGCTTGGAGTCTGTGTGCAATAATAGTGTTTAACATGCTTTTTGAAAGACTACCTCATCTCTGTACCCCACACATACAATTATCAAGTCGAGCAGTGAATTTCAAACACAGATTCAACCACAAAGTCCAGGGAGGTTAATCGACGCCTCGCAACAAAGGGCACTTGTTGGTAGTTGGGGAAAAATTTAATTACACTTTGGATGGTGCATCAATACACCAGTCACTACAAAGATATGGGCGTCTTTCCTAACTCAGTTGCTGGAGAGGAAGAAAACCTCTCAGCGATTTCTCCATGAGGCTAATAGTGACTTTAAAACAGTTTCAGGGTTTAATGTCTAAGATAGGAGAAAATTGAGGATGTATCAACAAAATTGTAGTTACTCCATAATACTAACCTAAATGACACAGTGAAAAGAAGGAAGTCTACAGAATACAAATATTTTCAAAACATGCATCCTGTTTGCAAGAATGTGGAAAATACATTAACTTTATGTCCTGAATACAAAGCGTTATGATTGGGGAAAATCCAACACAACAGATCACTGAGTATTACTCTTCATATTTAAGTGATATTTCCAGAGGATTGGCACGGGTTTTGTTCGGCCTGAGACAACAGGTTACAACGGGTTACCAACATATTCAAATAACGATTGACATATTTTCATATTTTTTTTATTTTGATTAATTTATTCATACTATTTCATCCTTCTACAAGATATAGTCCTGACACAAATCTGGGGTTGCTACTCAAGCCGGCTGGTCGTTCGTTTTATCTTTTTGGTCGCTAGAGACGCGAACCAGTCGTTCAATCTTTTTGTTCTGTATCTATGGTCCCAGTCGTTCGTTCTAAATGTTCTTTTGTCATACTGGCTGGCAACGTTGTTATCCCTTGCTTGCTAGCTAGCCAACTACGGCTAACTTACAGTCACGTCAGAACGTGCAGCAAGAATAACAGCAAAGATGCTTTTGGATTTGTTTAAGCTGTTTTCTAGTGACATTTATTTTGGTGCATCTATAACAATGAGCTAATGAGGTGCTATTTCGCCTGGCATAGAAAATGTGCTCACTCGATAGGACACTGTTGTTAAGAGGAGCTAGCCAACAACACAGCTAACACAATCACTTCAAACTGGAGCTGGAAAGACTGAAAACTAGCTGCAATTTGTTTCATTTTATCTATTTTCAATTGAAATTTATTTGTGTATATCCATAAAAATTATGCCAGGTGATATATGATTTCGAATGGCTGAGAAACGCTGCCTGTCTGTCTCGTCCAGACTCCCGACACATTCATTACTATGGGGCAGCTGAAGATCGAATTTGAATATTGAAACGATGTTGCAAATGTTGGAGAAACAGACAGCAAGGTTTATACAAATCTCCGCTGTTGAAAACTAAATGTTAGTCTAAAAGAAATGTGAGATAATGTCTAGATGCTTTTTATAGTGGAGATCAAGTCTATAAAGTGCCTGGCTGGGCTGATGAGACAGTGGATTGCACGGTCAGATGGAACAGAGTAAATAGGCATTCTAACATCATAGATTTAGCCGGTGGTAACTTGTGGAATAGACACTGGCTGGAATGTGTTTTTAACCAATCAGCATTCAGGATTAGACCCACCCGTGGTATAATTTCAAGCATGGTGGTGGCTGCATCATGTTATAGGTATCCTTGCCATCGGCAAAGACTAGCACGTTTTTGGGGATAAAAATAAACGTAATAGAGCTAATCACAGGCAAAACCCAAGAAGACAGTTTGATTCAGTCTGCTTTCCAGCAGACACTAGGAGACAAATTCAACTTTCAGCAGGACAATAACCTAAAACACAATGCCAAATATACACTGGAGTTGCTTGCCAAGACGATATTAAGTGGCATAGTTACAGTTTTGACTTAAATTGTGTTGAGAATCTATTGCACAACGGCTGTCTAGCAATGATCAACATCTAATTTGACAGAGCTTGTGCAAATCTGGTACAATCCTGGTACAATCCTATATTTTTTGTATTTTGTTTATTAGTTCACTGTTAATACAATCCTGAAGAAAAATTGCAGTCAGCAGTCATTCTTTCAAGAATAAAGCACTATTGTATTAATTAACAGTGGATTACTAAAAGACTAATACGTTTTTGTGTTAACTATCCCTTTAAACATAGTTTTTGTGTTTAATTATATTGAACTTCAGCCCTTTATTCTATGGACTTTAATAAACATCTAAATGTTATCCACACACAGGGACCCCCTGGGCAGAAAGGTGACCAAGGAGCCACTGAAATCATTGATTACAACAGTAACATCCAAGAGGCTTTACAGGTCAGAAACTCCAGCTTTAGTTAATCATTGTTTTCTGGCAATTTTTTACCTGCTGTATGTGTACATTTTGAGCTATATTTCTATATTTCTGTTATATGAGTTGTTTTGATCTCCCTCTTTTTAACTTAAGTACTATTTTACCTTGGATTAATGGTGTAATGTCAAATTTACAGTATCCATATATATTTTTTATTCTACAGTCCTTAATGCATTTGAAAGGGTATACTTTGGTGCTTCTGAGGAAAGACGGAATTATGACAATATACATTTTTTATCCTGCAATCTGACTTGTAAAATTGCTTGTGACCCTGCACTGGCCAAAGTGGCCATTAGCCATCTGCATGTACTGTACAATGTTTTAGAATTCTCCAGACAGTTCAAATTCCATCTGGAACAGTTGGAATTTGAAACACTAGCTTAGCAAGGAGGGAGAACTAAAAATAAAAAGCATGCTGACACACAGGTTTGTTTGGTGCATAACCAGTTATCTTATCTTTCCCCTCCTTCCCGGCGGACCACAGAAGATTACCACTATTACAGTGACGGTAATTCACCTCTATTCTGTCTGTGTGATACAGTTGAAGTTGGAAGTTTACATACACTTAGGTTGGAGTCATTAAAACTCGTTTTTCAACCACTCCACAAATTTCTTGTTAACAAACTCTAGTTTTGGCAAGTCGGTTAGGACATCTACTTTGTGCATGACACAAGTCATTTTTCCAACAATTCTTTAGACAGATTATCAATCACATGTATTTATAAAGCCCTTCTTACATCAGCTGATGTCATAGAGTGCTGTACAGAAACCCAGCATAAAACCCCAAACAGCAAGCAATGCAGGTGTAGAAGCACAGCGTCTAGGAAAAACTCCCTAGAAAGGCCAGAACCTAGGAAGGATCCTAGGGAGGAACCAGGCTATGAGGGGTGGCCAGTCCTCTTCTGGCTGTGCCAGGTGCAGATTATAGCAGAACATGGCCAAGATGTTAAAATGTTCATAGATGACTAGCAGGGTCAAATAATAATAATCACAGTGGTTGTCGAGGGTGCAACAGGTCAGCACCTCAGGAGTAAATGTCAGTTGGCTTTTCATAACCGATCATTCAGAGTATCTCTACCACTCCTGCTGTCTTTAGAGAGTTTAAAACAGCAGGTCTGGGACAGGTAGCACGTCTCGTGAACAGGTCAGGGTTCCATAGCCGCAGGCAGACCAGTTGAAACTGGAGCAGCAGCACGGCCAGGTGGACTGGGGACAGCAAGGAGTCATCAGGCCAGGTAGTCCTGAGGCATGGTCCTAGGGCTCAGGTCCTCCGAGAGAGAGAAAGAGAGAATTAGAAAGAGAGAAAAAGAGAGAAAGAGAGAGAGAATTAGAGAGAGCATACTTAAATTCACACAGGACAACGGATAAGAGGGTAGCCTAGTGGTTAGAGTGTTGGACTAGTAACCAAAAGGTTGCAGATTCAATTCCCCGAGCTGACAAGGTACAAATCTGTCGTTATGTCCCTGAACAGGCATTTAACCCACTGAATGTGTTCTTAACTGACTTGCCTAGTAAAATAAAAAATAAGTATAACAGACTGACCCTAAACCCACATCACATAAACTACTGCAGCATAAATACTGGAGGCTGAGACAGAAATTTTCCAATTTCCAAATGCCTGAAGGTACCACGTTCATCTGTACAAACAATAGTACGCCAGTATAAACACCATGGGAACACGCAGCCGTCATACCGCTCAGTAAGGACACGCGTTCTGTCTCCTAGAGATGAACGTACTTTGGTGAGAAAAGTGCAAATCAATCCTGGAAGAACAGCAAAGGACCTTGTGAAGATGCTGGAGGAAAGTATCTATATCCACAGGAAAACGAGTCCTATATCGACAACCTGAAAGGCCGCTCAGCAAGGAAGAAGCCACTGCTCCAAAACTGCCATAAAAAAGCCAGACTACGGTTTGCAACTGCACATGGGGACAAAGATTGTACTTTTTGGAGAAATGTCCTCTGGTCTGATGAAACAAAAATAGAACTGTTTGGCCATAATGACCATCGTTATGTATGTTTGGAGGAAAAAGGGGGAAGTTTGCAAGCCAAAGAACACCATCCCAACGGTGAAGCACAGGGGTGGTAGCATCAATTGTGGGGGTTCTTTGCTGCAGGAGGGACTAGTGCAATTCACAAAATAGATGGCATCATGAGGTAGGAAAATTATGGCGATATATTGAAGCAACATCTCAAGACATCAATCAGGAAGTTAAAGCTTGGTCATAAATGGGTGTTCCAAATGGACAATGACCCCAAGCATACTTCCAAAGTTGTGGCAAAATGGCTTGAGGACCTCAAAGTCAAGGTATTGGAGTGGCCATCACAAAGCCCTGACCTCAATCCTATATTAAATTTGTGGGCAGAACTGATAAAGCGTGTGCGAGCAAGGAGGCCTACAAACCTGACTCAGTTACACCAGCTCTGTCAGGAGGAATGGGCCAAAGTTCACCCAACTTATGTGGGAAGTTTGTGGAAGGCTACCCGAAACGTTTGACCCAAGTTAAACAAAGGCAATGCTACCAAATACTATTTGAGTGTATGTAAACTTCTGACCCAGTGGGAATGTGATGAAATAAATAAAAGCTGAAATAAATCATTCTCTCTACTATTATTCTGACATTTCACATTCTTAAGATAATGTGGTGATCCTAACTGACCTAAGACAGGGAATTTTTACTGGGATTAAATGTCAGTAATTGTGAAAAACTGAGTTTAAATGTATTTGGCTAAGGTGTATTACATTGTGTAATTTATTGGCGGTCCATAACTAGCCCTGGAATGGGCTATCCAAAGTTAAACCAACTTTGCCACGGTCGCACACCAGCCGGCTGAAGCTAATTGGCGAAAGAAGTTGGCTAGCATTAGCTAGCCTAGGCTACTTCCAGACACAAGACCTGGTTAGACTGTTTCAAGTTATCTAGAAGGGTGAGTGACTGTAAATGTGTGTGTGCTGTTTTGGCTGTTATGGCAGCCAGTTCCCATGTGCGAACACACACACAACAACAACAAAAAAACAAACACCCACATTAAGGCAACTCTTGTTTGGATTCAGTGATGGCCACTGCTTTTCTTAATGAGCAAGCTAAAAAATGACGCCAAATCAATAAGTTCAGCCCCCCTTTAACACTAATACAATGTCAAATCCTAAATTGCGTGTTTGTGCTTCTGTAAGATTGCGTAAACTTTTTCAGATGGGAAGTGGTCACCCAAGTGTGAAAGAAATGTATTGAAGTGTTTAAGTCCATCAAAATGTTGTCAATCATTGAAAGACACTAGACATTATCTCCCACAAATTATTCAAACTGAAGTGCTTGTGAGTACACCACCATATTCCTAGCTTGGTCCCAGATCTGTTTGTGCTCTTTCCAACTCCATTGCTGTCAAACTGTTTGGCATGATGACATTGAGTGAAAAGGAGTTGGCATGATAGCACAAACAGACTGGCACTCAGGCTACCATGTTGCACCATTCATGTGTTACTTGGAAAGTTCATGTGTATCAACAGATTAATATTTAATATTATAATAATGGTGTTGAACCACTTTTCTGGTTTAAGATCATCCCAGGTTTCTTTGTAACTTCTATTTATATTAAAGTTCAGCTATCAAATGAACTTAGCTATAAATAGACCCTTATACTGGTTTAAAAAAATGTTGTTTCAAGTAATTATTATTAAGTAACTGGTTCTACAGCCTTTTTTTGTTTACTCAACTTTTTGGTTAAAGTGTTACCTGAATTAACAAAAAAAATTGGGCCAAACTTAGCTCCAATTTGAGAATACTCTGGCAAAAATTCAGTGAACATAAAATGATGTGTTTGCTCAACTCGTCTCATATGTTCATTCAACTATTATTTGGGCATCTTAACTAAAAAAGACTGCAACTGGTTAAACAAACAAACAGTGCTTTTAACATACAATGTTTTCAACTTTGATATTTGACACAGGTTGACATACAGTACCAGTCAAATGTTTTGACACACCTACTCATTGCAGGGTTTTTCTTAATTTTTATTGGTGTCCTTTAGTAGTGGTTTCTTTACAGAGAGAATGCCAAGAGTGTGCACAAATTGTGCAAAGCTGACATCAAGGCAAAGGGTGGCTACTTTGAAGAATCTAAAATATATTTTGATTTGTTTAACACTTTTTTGGTTACTACATGATTCCATTTGTGTTATTTCATAGTTTTGACGTCTTCACTATTATTCTCCAATGTAGAAAATAGTAATAAAATAAAAAACCTGGAATGAGTAGGTGTGTCCAAACTTTTGACTGGTACTGTCATTCCATTGTGCATGTTCATTTAT
Organism: Hucho hucho; assembly: GCA_003317085.1. Taxonomy (NCBI): domain Eukaryota; kingdom Metazoa; phylum Chordata; class Actinopteri; order Salmoniformes; family Salmonidae; genus Hucho; species Hucho hucho. The sequence continues at coordinate 84,852 of QNTS01004021.1, read as the reverse complement.
AGAGTAATTATTATTATTATTATTATTATGTCCTTACCTCACAACCTTTTGGTTCACGGCATTCTGAACTTTCTGCTATGTCACCAAGTCTGTGTCAATTATCAGTTAATCTCATAATTGATTTGATATTTTTTTTTCAGCAATTTTAAGGATTTCTATATAGTTGTCTAATGTTGGTGGGGCATATTACTCTGTTTTAATGTTACTCCTCAATCACTATTATAAATACAATAGTTTTACTTGAGTGTACTTATAACAGAGCTGATATTTACTTTGAAGTGCAAAGTGTAGCAATACAGGTGTAGTCAGTCATTGACACAGACATGGTGGCGTAGCAGGAAGATTGGTATGCCATGAACAAAGAGATTGTGAGTTCAAATCTCAATAATTACTGTATGAAATATGCACAGTGCCTTCAGAAAGTATTAACACCCCATTGACTATTTCAACATTTTGTTGTGGTACAGCCTGAATTTAAAATTGAGTTATGAATTGAATTATGTTTTTAGAAAATGTATTAAAAATGGAAAGCTGAAATGTCTTGTCTTGAGTCAATAAGTATTCAACCCCTTTCTTATGGCAATATTGTACAATCTAGGTGTGCAAAGCTCTTAGAGACTTACCCAGAAATACTCAAATACTCTAAAATGTATTGACTCAGGGGGTTGAATACTTATGTAATCAAGATATACAGTGCATTCGGAAAGTATTCAGACACCTAAGCTTTTTCAATAATCTCAAAAATGAATGAGAACAGAAACCCTTCTGACACATCTAAATAACCAGCTGCTGCTGCTCACCAGGCTGCTGGTAATTAGAGACACCAAACACTTTCTCTATTATTGGGCTGTCACTGTTTAACAATCACCACTAGCCTCACTGTTCTAGCCGGCTACTACCCGGTACTCTACCCTGCACCTTAGAGACTGTTGCCCTATGTACAAAGAGTCATACAACAGCTTCATCAATATATACACAACACCCCATAACGATAAAGCGAAAACATGTTTTTAGACATTTTTGAAAATGTATCTCAAAATAAAATAAAAGATCCTTTTCTATGAGATTCTAAATTGAGCTTTAGTGCATCCTGTTTTCATTTATCATCCTTGAGATGTTTCTACAATTTGATTGGAGTCCACCTGTGGCAAATTCAATTGATTGGACATAATTTGGTAAGCCACACACCTGTCTAAGCCACACACCTGCCCACAATTGACAGTGCAAGTCAGAGCAAAAACCAAGCCATGAGGTTGAATGAATTATCCGTAGACCTCCGAGACAGGATTGTGTTGAGGCACAGATCTGGGGAAGGGTACCAAAAATGTTCTGCAGCATTAAAGGTCAACAAGAACAGTGGCCTCAATCATTCTTAAATGGAAAAAGGTTGGAACAACCAAGACTCTTCCTAGAGCAGCCTGCCCAGCCAAACTGAGCAATCGGGGGAGAAGGGCCTTGGTCAGGGAGGTGACCAAGAACCCGATGGTGACTCTGACAGAGCTCCAGAAGGACAACCATCTCTGCAGCACTCCCCCAATCAGGCCTTTATGGTAGAGTGGCCAGATGGAAGCCAGTCCTCAGTAAAAGGCACATGACAGCCCGCTTGGAGTTTTCCAAAAGACACCTAAAGGACACTCAGACCATGAATAAACAAGATTCTCTGGTCTGAAGAAACCAAGATTGAACTCTTTGGCCTGAATTCCAAGCATCACGTCTGGAGGAAACTTTGCACCAACCCTATGAAATTCGGCTTGTCACCAAAATCACTCACAAACTTCTACAGATGCACAATCAAGAGCATCCTGTCGGGCTGTATCACCGCCTGGTACGGCAACTGCTCCGCCCACAACCGCAAGGCTCTCCAGAGGGTAGTGAGGACTGCACAACGCATCACTGGGGGTAAACTACCTGCCCTTCAGGACACCTACACCACCCGATGTCACAGGAAGGCCAAAAAGATCATCAAGGACAACAACCACCCGAGCCACTGCCTATTCACCCCGCTATCATCCAGAAGGCGAGGTCAGTACAGGTGCATCAAAGCTGGGACCGAGAGACTGAAAAACAGCTTCTACCTCATGGCCATCAGACTGTTAAACAGCCATCACTAACATTGAGTGGCTGCTGCCAACATACTGACTTAAATCTCTAGCCACTTTTAACATAGGAATTGGATGTAACAATGTATCACTAGCCACTTTAAACAATTTGGTATATAATGTTTACGTATCCGACATACTCATATCAAATGTATACACTGTACTCTAAACCATCTACTGAATCTTGCCTATGCCGTTCGGCCATCGACCCAAATCTCTAGCCACTTTAATAATTATAATTGGATGAAATAATGTATCACTAGCCACTTTAAACAATGCCATTTATATAATGTTTACATATCCTACATTACTCATCTCATATATATATATATGTGTATATACTGTACTCCATACCATCTACTGCATCTTGCCTATGCCGGTCAGCCATCGCTCATCCATATATTTATATGTACATACTCGTATTCATTCCTTTACTCTTGTGTGTATAAGGTAGTTGTTGTGAATTTGTTAGCTTACTTGTTAGATACTACTGCATGGTCGGAACTAGAAGCACAAGCATTTTGCTACACTCGCATTAACATCTGCTAACCATGTGTATGTGACAAATAAAATTTGATTTGATTTGATGATGAAGCATGGTGGTGGCAGCATCATGCTGTGGGGATGTTTTTCAGTGGCAGGGACTGGGAGACTAGTCAGGATCGAGGGAAAGATGAACAGAGCAAAGTACAGAGAGATCCTTGATGAAAACCTGCTCCAGAGTGCCCAGGACCTCAGACTGGGGCAAAGGTTCAACTTCCAACAGGACAACGACCCTAAGCACACAGCCAAGACAAAGCAGGAGTGGCTTAGGGACAAGTCTCTGAATGTCCTTGAGTGGCCCAGCCAAAGCCTGGACTTGAACACGATCAAACATCTCTGGAGAGACCTGAAAATAGATGTGCAGCAACGCTCCCCATCCAACCTGACAGAGCTTGAGAGGATCTGCAGAGAAGAATGTGAGAAACTCTACAAATACAGGTGTGCCAAGCTTGTAGCGTCAAACCCAAAAAAAATCTAGGCTGTAATCACTGCCAAATGTTCTTCAACAAAGTACTGAGTAAAGGGTCTGAGCACTTACGTAAATGCGATATTTCCGTTTTCATTTTTAATACATTTTCCAACATTTCTAATAAACAGTTTTTGCTGTGTCATTATGGGGTATTGTGTGTAGATTTATGAGGCGGGGAAAAAACAATTAAATCCATTTGATAATAAGGCTCTAACATAACAAAATGGGGAAAAGTTGAATGGGTCTGAATACTTTCCGAATGCACTGTAATTAGTTGAAACAAGTACACTTTCAGAGGATATGGAGATGATTTTAGCCTAAAAAATAACATGATCTCCTGATGATGTTCGTTGTAATTGATCCATACTATCCTTGTGACCTTGGTGTGGGAATCATCATTGTGTCATGTTTATTCTCATGTGATTCCTAACATGTATGTGGATATGTTTGTATCTATTCCAGTTCAGTCAATTTAAGGGAGGAGTTTACAATTTTCCATTATTTCCTTTTTTTTAGGTCAATAGTTAGGTTTCCATCCATTTGTCTAAAGATTTTCAAGCGACTATTCTAATATTTGCACACCGGCAGCAATGTGTCAGCGATGTGTTTCCATCAAACTGGCTTGTTGTGAATAAAAAGCTGTTCATGATGACGTAGTGCACACAAAACGAACGTCATCATGTGCTGAAAAAAATAACAACAGAAGTTCTATGTATTTCCATCCTGATTTTTTTTCTTTGTCGATGGTTTTGAACAAAGTCGTGCAATAAACAGCAAATGTGCCCAATCTGGTCTTGGCATATGTGCTATACAGTGCTATCTTTTAAAGGAAATCTTTCCTGCAATACAGGACATTTTAAACTAGTATTTGAGTTTAAAAAATACTTATTTGAAATTTCAGTCTTAGTTTTCCCTTACAAAAAATGTATCAACCCCTACAAAAATTTCAAATAATTATAATAATAATTCACATTTCCTGTTGCAGCAGGATTATGTTCCTGCTGTAGCAAACTGGCTCAAATTAAAATCCTACATCTGTAGCGAACAGCTCGCTGATACCGTGCGGGGGGGGGGCTGGACCAGGTTATGGAAACCCTTTTCTACTTCACCAACAAAAAATGCATCTACTTCTTTCGAAAGGATTTTTGTTTTGTCAACATTTAAGAAAGTTTAGTGCCAATTGCTGTTTCCATCAGGCCTGTTGTGAGTTTTTTTTATCCAACAGGTACTTCACTTTGTTGTATAGAAACATGGTTACTGACTTTTAATTTAAGTGGAATTGATGCCAACAGCGGTCTTTTTCATGTATACAATCTTAATAACTATAAAATATTGATTTTGTGAATTTAGGGTCCCCCTGGGCCTCCTGGACTATCAGGAACAGCGGGAATCAAGGTAATCCATCATTGTATTGAAATCATGGTTCTGTTTTAACTTCAGTACACTCTCTCTGTGTGTGTGTGTGTGTGTGTGTGTGTGTGTGTGTGTGCGTGCGTGCGTGCGTGCGTGCGTGCGTGCGCGCGCATTTGACATGTGTATCTAACACAGAGTACATACAGTGACTTCAGAAAGAATTCAAACCTATATAGTTGAATGCACTAAAGAGGAACAATGGGTACATATTGTCGTGACTTTACTTTCATTAATCTGATGACTGTTATTTATTGAATCCACTAACTATCTTTAATTGTTACCCGATTTAAATGAATATTGTAACAATTAACTCATTAGGATTTGGGGCACCACAGAAGAGTTGTTTTAAAGAGTAACCATCTCCCGAATTAAACTCTGTAAGATAGATCTATTTCATCAATAACCAGTCATCTTATTAATCATTACCTCATATCATTATTTTTAACAGTCATAACCTCATGCATCTGCAAAAACCCCAGCTTTACTCATAATTCAGTACTACAGAAATTGGTTTAAATATTTATTTACAAGCAAACTAAATAATAACAGGATAACGTACACATTTAATACATGAGACAAAGGTCCCCAGCGGACTTTTACAATATGGTGGCTTTTTACACAACATAGAGAGGGAGAGCGAAAAAGACACTTATCGTTGATACATTTCAGAACTGTTCTCATAGTAATCATATTGTTTGCGCACGAACCGCCGCCCGTTTGGAATAAGAAATCATGAAGGTATTTACATCTGAGTCCCATTGTTCGGTCGGAACCAGCCCTCCTTAGGAAGGTTGTTGGCTTTCAGTGGCAAGCTGTATGGCTCTGATTGTCCGAAATGGGTCTCCCCTTTACCGTCTTCTAATTTTGTTCACTCTGGAAGATAGCTAGCCAGCCGCGTCCACGGTTCCCATTGGTGATGAGCATAGTAGGATAGTCTCACATAGATTCGCTTTTCTACATATTTGACTCAAGACAGCTAATCAACTGTCTCAGTAACTGTCTGAGAGGGGAGTTTGTTTCCCCCTTGTGTTGGTATTCAGGATTCGGACCACGATGGACATGAGCTGCTGCGCGCCATCTCTCTGGTCTAAAGGAAGGTGAGTTTATTTCTTCGCCTCATGCAGAGGTTCCAAGTTCCAATCATTTCAAACATGTAGCTCCCTCCTCACATTTCCTGGTCTCTGAGAATCAGCGTTTAAACCATTTTAGATGTGGGCTGCAACTCCCGTCTTTCCTGGTCTAATGTTCATTTCTGTTACCAATCCTTTAATATCCTCTGGCCAAAGGGGACGGTTCCGGCAGGCTTACAAGCTCTCTGACCTCACTCTGAGCATGGCTACTTACTTTGCACAATGTTATGTAAAACTATAATCTCTTATGGCCCCTAAAAACATGTCCCTATGCTAACAGAAATACTTTCATAATTTTTTATATTACAGTTGAAGTCGGAAGTTTACATACACTTAGGTTGGAATCATTAAAACTCGTTTTTCAACCACTCCACAAATGTCTTGTTAACAAACTAAAGTTTTGGCAAGTCAGTTAGGACATCTACTTTGTGCATGACACAAGTAATTTTTCAAACAATTGTTTACAGACAGATTATTTCCCTTATATCTCACTGTATCACAATTCCTATGGGTCAGAAGTTTACATACACTAAGTTGACTGTGCCTTTAAACAGCTTGGAAAATTCCAGAACATGATGTCATGGCTTTAGAAGCTTCTGATAGGCTAATTGACATCATTTGAGTCATTTTGAGGTGTACCTGTGGATGTATTTCAAGGCCTACCGTCAAACCCAGTGCCTCTTTGATTGACATCATGGGAAAATCAGAAGAAATCAGCCAAGACCTCAGAAAAAAATTGTAGACCTCCACAAGTCTGGTTCGTCCTTGGGAGCAATTTCCAAATTTCCACGTTCATCTGTACAAACAATAGTACACAAGTATAAACACCATGGGACCACGCAGCCGTCATACCGCTCAGGAAGGAGACGGGTGCTGTCTCCTAGAGATGAACATACTTTAGTGCAAATCAATCCCAGAAGAACAGCAAAGGACCTTTTGAAGATGCTGGAGGAAACAGGTATCAAAGTATCTATATCCACAGTAAAACGAGTCCTATATCGACATAACCTGAAAGGCCACTCAGCAAGGAAGAAGCCACTGCTCCAAAACCGCCATAAAAAAGCCAGACTACGGTTTGCAACTGCACATGGGGACAAAGATTGTACTTTTTGGAGAAATGTCCTCTGGTCTGATGAAACAAAAATAGAACTGTTTGGCCACAATGACCATTGTTATGTTTGGAGAAAAATGGAGGACGCTTGCAAGCCGAAGAACACCATCCCAACCGTGAAGCACGGGGGTGGCAGCATCATGTTGTGGGGGTGCTTTGCTGCAGGAGGGACTGGTGCACTTCACATAATAGATGGCATCATGAGGTAGGAGAATTATGTGGATATTGTTAGGGTGCGTAGTTCAAATCTGATGTAAGAATAAAATATGGACCTGAGTCGTAAATTGTCTAATATGTTAGTTTTATTTAGCTAAGCAAAATATGTGGTAAGTGCAATCTTCGTATGTACGGGTTCACTGTAACACCACGCAGGGAAAACAGGGAACTGACTAGCGTCTTACAGTTTATTATTTTAATACTCTGACAGTAGTTCCTGCTTCTGAGCTGGCCTATCAGAGTAGAGACTGGGCGTGGTTTTAGACTTGCCCAATCTATCGTAGGCACACAGGCTGGTCCCAGCCCCCAGGCGCTTCAGCTTTCAGGCGTTGTTTCTGGGAAGATTATCTATGCGCTCACCCCTAGATACTGAGGCCAAAAGTTCAGCTCCTTTTTTGTGTCCCAACCTAGAAACTGCTTGTTTGCAACATTTTTCTATTCATGGGTTCCTAGCTCAACATACTGTTATCTCCCAAGGTTATACTGCCCCTTAGCCAGACACCAGGTGTTTGCACAATTCACTGTATTGTTCCACAATTTACCAGCCTTAGCTCAAACATATTCCTGTGTAGCAAAGAAACATATTCTCAAACCTAACAATTAGCAAAGAAACATATTCTCAAACCTAACAATATATTGAAGCAACATCTCAAGACATCAGTCAGGAAGTTAAAGCTTGGTCTTCAAAATGGACAACGGCCCCAGGCATACTTGCAAAGTTGTGGCAAAATGGCTTAAAGACAACAAAGTCAAGGTATTGAAGTGGAGATCACAAAGTCCTGACCTCAATCCTGTATTCAATTTGTGGGTAGAACTGATAAAGCGTGTGCGATCAAGGAGGCGTACAAACCTGACTCAGTTACACCAGCTCTGTCAGGAGGAATGGGCCAAAATTCACCCAACTTATTCTGGGAAGATTGTGGAAGGCTACCCAAAACGTTTGACCCAAGTTAAACAATTAAATGGCAATACACTCAATTAGTATTTGTAAACATCTGACCTACTGGTAATGTGATGAAAGAAATGAAAGCTGAAATAAATCATTCTCTCTACTGTTATTCTGACATTTCACATTCTTAAAATAAAGTGGTGATCCTAACTGACCTAAGACAGGGAAGTTTTACTAGGATCAAATGTCAGGAATTGTGAAAAACTGAGTTGCAATGTATTTGGCTAAGGTGTAGGTAAACTTTCAACTTCAACTGTATATGCACAACGTATTGGATGGTAACTTGAGAGATAAAGGGATATACTTTCCAAGTTACAGTATATATTTGTCCATACAATTTTTTAAGATGTCACAAAATGGAAACCAATATGACATTACTTTTCTATAGCTCCACACTGACCATTCCTCGCATTCCTATGTTAGAATTATTGTTCCAGTATCAACATTTGACCGTGTTAGAGTTTTGGCAGGAAAAGCCTGTTAACAAAGACATTCCTCTGGTGGATTTTACTGGAGGGGGAGAAAGAGACCCCTTCTCCTGTAATTTACAACAGGGTGTGAACTGTCAAACCGGCCCAGTTCCCTCCTCACCTCTGTGGGGGAGAGGTCTGGTTATTGTCAACCATTGCCAAGCTGATCTGACCCATTGTGATCCTCACAGGACAGTCATGACAGTCCCACTCTGTTGGGTTCAATCTTGGAAGGATTCTGCAAGTTGTTCCGGACCTGTCGTCCGGTTGTCCCGGCTGGTGGATCTGGGCAGTAACTTACAGACGTTAATAACCCACAACACTCACGAAATACATCATTACATTTCTTCCCCAAATGAGCAGCATTGTGGCACTAACTGGTGGCTGTATGGCTCTATCACTTCCTAAGAGTCAAAGAAAATGAAAAAAATATGAATAAAAACACTAACAAAAGATTTACAAAATGTAGTTACCATACCTTAATCATGTAATTGGACTATATTCTATATACGTCCACGGTCTTGGCTAAATTTCTCTTTCATGGAATTTTGTCTAATGTCATATCTAGGGTGATCCTACTTAGCAGTGTGCTGTATAGTGCACTATCCTGAGCTCCTGAGTGGGCTCCTGGGTGGGCTCCTGAGTGGCGCAGTGGTCTAAGACACTTCATCTCAGTGCTAGAGTGCTCACTGCAATACCTGGCTTGAATCCAGGCTGCATCACATCCGGCTGTGATTGGGAGTTCCATAGGCACAATTGGCCCAGTGTCGTCTGGGTTTGGCCGGTTAAGGCCGTCATTGTAAATAAGAATTTGTTCTTAACTGACTTGCCTACAGTGGTTCCTCCTTTAAAAGTTGCGGCGTACCTTGCATGGTGCCGCAGAATTCTATGGTATGTTATTTAAGTGTGAACCACTGGTACCATTAATGCTAGTTAGTGCTAGTTTGACCTCCATTTGAGAGCCTTCAATAATGGCTGCACTAGAGAATGTGGGCACGCGGGAGACCGGGGTTCAATTCCCCGATGGGGAGGAAGGAGTAGGCTGTCCTTGTAAATAAGAATTTGTTCATAACTGATTTGCCTAGTTAAATAAAGGTTACACTAAGAGCATAACATTTCTACACCCTAATTTTCAAATTCTAGTCTAACTAATACCCAAACGGAGATTCAGTGAAAATAAAAATCTAATTGATTTATCAAGACCAGTCCCCATGCTTGTCTTAGGGCAGCGCGAAACCGTGCTAATATAGTTGTAGGCTTTTGCTTCAAGTCCTATTGCTTCTAACTTCAATATGTTCTTTAAATAAATAAGACCTACACCTCTTTTAAAAGCACATTACTCAACACTAGCGAGACTCATGTCGCCTATATGACGAGTCTCCCTTCCCTATGGGCTAGGTTGGTTTTCTGTGCGCGGCTCTGCGGCCCATCCCGTGCCCTCTGCCCTCGTGTCTTGAACCTTGCGCGCTTTCAGTAGATAAAGCTGGAGAACTGCAAGGCAGTCCCATTGTGCGCCACTCGGGAGCCATGACCAATATATATTGTCCTGCTAATAACAGGGTTAATAATATATCTGTGAGAATATCCAACAAGCTTTTATATCATTCTAAATTAAATATAATAACAATAACAACACTTTGGAGATGATTTTGTTTTAAAATAACGTAAAATGAGCGAGAAAAAGGCCTTTCTTGAAAATTTTTAATAATTTGTAAATAAGTGTCAGGAGTCTCAATGTAGCAGTTAGGCAGAGTCAGGCGCAGGACAACGGAGATGAGTAATCACGTATATTTACTCAAAATACAAAACTACCAAAATTGGTAGTACAAATACAAGCTCACATAAACAAGAACCTCTAACATAGAATAAACACGCACAAAACCATGGGGGAAACAGAGGGTTTAAATAAGGAACATGTAATTATGGGATAGAAACCAGGTGTGTATAATGAAAAAAAAAAACATAGAAAATGAAAAGTAGATCGTGGTAGCTAGAAGACCGGTGACTTCGACTGCTGAAAGCCGCCCGAATAAGGAGAGGGACCGATCTCGGTGGAAGTCGTGACAGTACCCCCCCCTTGACGCGCGGCTCCAGCAGCGCGCCGACACCGGCCTCTGGGACGACCTAGAGGACGAGGTGCAGAGTGATCCGGACGGAGACAGTGAAACTCCTGTAGTCCAGGATGTCCTCCACCAGCATCTCTCCTCCGGACCGTACCCCTCCCACTCCACGAGGTACTGAATCCCGGCGCCTCGAGGCCAAGATGGCTCGAACAGCATACGCCGGGGCCCCCTCGATGTCCAGAGGGGGCGGAGGAACCTCCCGCAACTCAGACTCCTGGAGTGGACCAGCCACCACCGGCCTGAGGAGAAACACATGGAACGAGGGGTTAATACGGTAATCTGGGGGAAGTTGTAACCTATAGCAAACCTCGTTTAGTCTCCTCAGGACTTTGAATGGCCCCACAAACCGCGGACCCAGCTTCCGGCAGGGCAGGCGGAGGGGCAGGTTTCGGGTCGAGGGCCAGAACCTCACTACGGTGGAGGTCGGCGCTCGCCTTCTGCCGCCTCACGGCCCGTTGCAGGTGCACAGGGGCGGCATCCCAGGTCTCCTCCGAGCCCCTAAACCATTCATCCACCGCAGGAGCCTCGATCTGGCTCTGATGCCACGGTGCCAGAACCGGCTGGTAACCTAGTACACACTGGAAGGGAGATAGGTTAGTGGAGGAGTGGTGGAGTGAGTTTTGAGCCATCTCTGCCCAGGGGATGAAAGCCGCCCACACCCCCGGCCGGTCCTGGCAGTATGACCAAAGAAACCTACCCACATCCTGGTCTCTCTCCACCTGCCCGTTACTCTCGGGGTGAAAACCTGAGGTGAGGCTGACCGAGACCCCCAGACGTTCCATGAACGCCTTCTAGACCCTGGACGTAAACTGGGGACCCCGATCAGAGACTATGTCCTCAGGCACCCCGTAGTGCCGGAAGACGTGGGTGAACAGAGCCTTCGCATTCTGTAGTGCCGTAGGGAGACCGGGCAAAGGAAGGAGACGGCAGGACTCAGGACCTATCCACAACGACCAGGATTGTGGTGTTTCCCTGTGACGGAGGAAGATCCGTCAAGAAGTCCACCGACAGGTGCGACCATGGCCATTGTGGAACAGGTAGAGGTTGTAATTTCCCTCTGGGCAGGTACCTAGGTGCCTTGCACTGGGCGCAAACCGAGCAAGAGGAAACATAAACCCTCACGTCCTTAGCCAAGATGGACCACCAGTACTTCCCACTAAGACAGCGCACTGTACGACCAATGCCAGGATGACCAGAGGAGGGTGACATGTGGGCCCAATAGATCAAACAGTCGCGGATAGCAGACGGAACGTACAGACGCCCAGCTGGACACTGAGCTGGAATGGGCTCTGTACGTAACGCCCGCTCAATGACTGCGTCCAGCTCCCACACCACCGGTGCCACCAGGCAAGAGGCCGCTCTTCTGTGTCAAACATCCGGGACAGTGCGTCTGCCTTAGTGTTTTGGGAACCTGGTCGGTAGGATAGGGTGAAAACAAAGCGGGTGAAAAACATGGCCCACCTTGCCTGGCGAGGGTTCAGTCTCCTCGCCGCCCGGATGTACTCCAGATTGCAAGGGTCAGTCCAGATGAGAAAAGGGTGTTTAGCCCCCTCAAGCCAATGTCTCCACGCCTTCAGAGCCTTTACGACAGCCAACAGCTCCCAGTCCCCCACATCATAGTTATGCTCCGCCGAAATGAGCTTCTTCGAAAAGAAGGCACAGGGGCGGAGTTTAAGTGGCGTACCCGAGCGCTGAGACAGCACAGCTCCTATCCCAGCCTCAGACGCGTCCACCTCCACTATAAATGCCAAAGAGGGATCCGGATGAGCCAGCACGGGAGCCGAGGTAAACAGAGCCTTCAGGTGACCAAAAGCCCTGTCCGCCTCAGCTGACCACTGCAGTCGCACCGGTCCCCCCTTCAGCAGTGAGGTAATGGGAGCCACTACCTGACCAAAGCCCCGGATAAACCGGTAATAGTTGGCAAACCCTAAGAACTGCTGCACTTCCTTCACCGTGGTGGGAGTCGGCCAAATACGCACGGCTAAAATGCGGTCACTCTCCATCTCCGCCCCTGACGTGGAAATGCGGTACCCTAGGAAGGAGACAGACTGTTGGAAGAACAGACATTTATCAGCCTTGACGTGCAGGTCATGCGCCAACAGTCGACCAAGCACCTTGCGCACCAGGGACACATGCTCGGCGCGTATAGCGGAGTAAATCAGAATGTCGTCGATATACACCACTACACCCTGTCCGTGCAAGTCCCGGAAAATCTTGTCTACTAATGCCTGGAAGACTGATGGAGCATTCATCAACCCGTACGGCATGACGAGATACTCATAGTGCCCTGAGGTGGTACTAAATGCCGTCTTCCACTCGTCCCCCTCCCGGATACGCACCAGATTGTAAGCGCTCCTGAGATCCAATTTTGTGAAGAAGCGCACACCGTGCATTGACTCGATCGCACTGGCTATGAGAGGTAGCGGGTAGCTGTACCTCACAGTGATCTGATTGATACCTCGATAGTCAATACTCGGGCGCAGACCTCCATCTTTCTTCTTCACAAAAAAGAAACTCGAGGAGGCAGGTGAAGTGGAGGGCCGAATGTATCCCTGTCCCAGGGATTCAGAGACATATGTTTCCATAGCCACCGTCTCCTCCTGTGACAGAGGATACACGTAAGTCCTGGGAAGTGCTGCGTCTACCAGGAGATTTATCGCACAATCCCCCCGTCGATGGGGTGGTAAATCGGCATATTCTGAGGCGATGTGCACAATGGAGACCTGGTCTGGACTCTCCACCGTAGTCGCACCGATGGAAACACCTACACACCTCTCCGAGCACTTTCGTGACCATCCCTTGAGAGCCCTCTGTTGCCACAAAATATTGGGGTCATGATAGGCCAACCAGGGTAGGCCCAGCACCACTTGAAACGCAGGAGAACCAATAAGGTAGAGACTGATTCTCTCCTCACATTTTTGTATTAATAGAATTTCCTGAGTTTTCCACACATTCCCAGCTGCGCCTGAATCTACAAGCGCCTTATGCTGGGAATGTGTGGAAAACTCAGGAAATTCTATTAACACAAAAATGTGAGCAACAGGGGGCTCTGGGTGAGTCTGGTGCCTACTCACCTGGGGTGACACGACAGTGCCCTGCCTGCTGCCTCGACTCCCTGAGGAACCCCCCCAGCACCAACCAGCAGTGTGCTCTCTGTGACCACAGATGGTGCAGGGAATGACCCCTCCTCCGGTCCCCCTAAGCGCAGCACCTCCCAGCTCCATAGGTGTCGGAGCAGAGGTGCTGGGAGATGGGAATGACAGGTCCTGATCCGGACATCCTCGGGTGGCCAGCAGGTTATGCAGCCGGATGGACAGGTCCACCAGCTGGTCGAAGGTAAGAGTGGTGTCCCTGCATGCCAGCTCCCGCCGAATGTCCTCGTGCAGACTGCACCGGTAATGGTCAATCAGGGCCCTGTCATTTCATCCGGAAATCCAGCGCAAAGTCCTGTGCGCTCCTCGTCCCCTGCCTGAGGTGAAACAGGCATTCACCTGCCACTCTACCTTCAGGTGGATGGTCGAACACTGCCCGGAAGCGGTGGGCAAACTCCTCGTAGTGGTCCAATGCCACTCCATCCTCTCCCCATACAGTGTTGGCCCACTCCAGGGCTTTCCCGGATAGACAGGAGACGAGGGCGGACACACTATCGCGTCCCGAAGGAGCCGGGTGGACGGTCGCCAGGTAGAGCTCCAGCTGGAGTAGAAACCCCTGGCACCCGGCAGCCGTCCCATCATACTCCCTCGGGAGCGCAAGACGAATCCCACTGGGACCAGGTGAAGGAGGGGTGGACAGCGGTGTGGGTTGTGGAGTGGGAGGTTGTGATGATGGTGGAGGCGCTGGAAAACCTCCTCTCTCCCATCGCTCCAGATTTTGCAGCACGCGATCCATGGCTATTCCGAAACGTTGCAACATGGTCGCGTGCTGCTGGATGCGCTCCTTGACTGGCAGAGGAGGGCTGTGTGCTCCTGCTGACTCCATATTATGGTGCGTGTTTCTGTCAGAAGTCTCAATGTAGCAGGTAGGCAGAGTCAGGCGCAGGACAACGGAGATGAGTAATCACGTATATTTACTCAAAATACAAAACGACCAAAATTGGTAGTACAAATACAAGCCATAAACAAGAACCTCTAACATAGAATAAACACGCACAAAACCATGGGGGAAACAGAGGGTTTAAATAAGGAACATGTAATGATGGGATAGAAACCAGGTGTGTATAATGAAGACAAAAAAACATAGAAAATGAAAAGTAGATCGGCGGTAGCTAGAAGACCGGTGACATCGACCGCCGAATGCCTCCCGAACAAGGAGAGGGACCGACCTCGGTGGAAGTCGTGAAAATAAGCCAGTTTGTTATTTAGAATTATTTATTTCAGCGGTGTATACTTCTCCCGCTGGTCACCTGATAGGGAACAGACTAGTGATGTCGGAAGGTGGGTGAGATTGTTGGCTTCTACTTGGCGGGTCAGGAGGAGTAATTTTCCCATGAAGGCTTTGACAAGGCTGTACATCTGATGTGCAACAAGGCCCTTCCCTTGTAGTTTGGAATTCAGTTCATTCATGAGGGCCATGATGTCCACGGTGAAGGCAAAATCAGCAAACCATTCTTTATCTTGCAGTTGAGGGAAATCCACATATTCTCTAATTTGCAAAAACTCAGCAATCTCCGACTTCAGGTGTCACACCCTTTTAAGCACCTTCCCCAAACTCAGCCATCTCACGTTTGTGTGGTAGGGGAAATGTGCATGACATAGCAAGCCATTTGCGGCATCAGTTGCGGCATTGGACGGGCCAGTTGCAACGGCCGAAGTTGCTTCGGTGTCAGACGGGCCAGTTGCAGCTGCTGAAGTTGCAGCGGCGTCGGATGGGCCAGTTGCAGCTGCCGAAGTTGCAGTGGCATCGGACGGGCCAGTTGCAGCTGCCGAAGTTGCAGTGGCTTCGGACGGGCCATTCCCGCTGTCTCCATTTAGAGTCGGTTATTTTGTCACGTTGTATAAATGATTGGAGACAGGCGCAGGAATACGTAATAGGGGGTTTTAATACTCCACCCAAAAATATAACATGCCATGAAAGGCACGGGGAGGAAGCCCAAAATGAACACGTATACAAAAACACAGGGATGTAACCCAAACAAAAGAGCGAGGTAAAAAACCTTGAATAAATACACAGGACGAGACCTATAATAACAAATGCACAACAATACACGGGACGAGACCCGTAATAATGAGTACGCAATACACACAGCACGAAAGCCGAAACAACAAAGCACAGGTACTCACAGACCAACGGACATGGGAACAATAATCGACAAAACAATGGTGAACAGTGGGCACATATATACAATTACTAATCAGGGGGAATGGGAACCAGGTGTGCGTAATGAAACAGTTCATTTGACGCCTAGAGGCCGGTGACCTAGACCACCAAAGCTGGTAAACGGAATTAGCAGCAGGACCGGGGGGAATCCATGACATATATTATAAGGTTATCACCGTCGAGTGCTTGTCCGCTCCTCTGTTCTCGTGGGGATGTTTACACCTTGATTTGTTTCCTTATCTGGTGGCCTCGTACAGTGTCGCATGTAGCCTCGACCCCCCCACTGGCCTTGACGAGGCTCATCATGGGTCTGGGATAGTATTCCCCCCTTTGTGTCTCAGGACCCCCCCACCAGCAGTTGATGTTGGTGTCCGAGGCAGAAACGAAAAGGTCAGACCCTTTGTACGAGATGTCAGCAGCCGCGTTGTTAGTAGATTGGCTGTAACCTTCCAACCAAATCTCCTGGTGTTTGCGCTTCAAAACACTCAGTGGATGTTGTGGCCTGCCAGTCACCATAGCGTCCGCGTGTGGTAACCGTTCCAGTACCTGCGAACTGAGACAAGGATGTTTGTCTGCGATATCGCACAGTGTTTCAGCAGTGGGAGTCATCGGGTCAGTGGCGGGACTGACACCGTTAGTTTCATAGAAAGGGATTTCAGACCCTCTCAAAGCGGAAAATGAATCATCGTAAGCAGAGTCCACTCTGCATGTTGATTCTTTTTTTCCTAAGACGGCCGCGAAGTGTCTGAAGGACAAGATAAGTTAATCTTAGCTACAGTATCGCATGACACCAAGCAGGAGGGAAGTTGCTCACTCACAGAGATTGCTCGCTCAAAATCATGAAAAATATAGTCAATCAGGTTTGCTGATTGAATGTGACGAGATATTGTAATATCTGCTTGAGTCAGATTCTGCACCAAGAGGTGTCAAAACATATTTTTCCCAAGGGGTCCTGTCGATAGATACTCCTTGTGGATGACTGTGTTGCAGCCAGCTTTAGGTGAAGACAATGTAGTCAGTGGAGACGGCACGGTTACCTGTGACCACAATTCGTTGTGTTTCCAATCTATCAGTGGGACCAAACGATCCATCAAGTCTGCTCCGAGTAGCAGATGTTTAGTTTCGAGGCTGGTAACATACAGAAGGTGAACAAGCGATATGTCTTGGAAGTGTAGTTTCAGCATGAGTTGCATTGTGAGAGGCGAGGCAGTCTGAGTGAAACCTTGAAGTTGTGTCGCATCGTTCCGTTTGTAACCACCATTTAGCTTGTTTCAAAGCCCTTTGAGATCATTGAACAATGAGATCATTGAACAATGAGAGATGAGCAATGTTGTCGAGCTCGAATCAATTAGCGCATTAAGCAGTCCTCCAGGACTGTTTCCAGGTATGGCCTCTTTGAGTTGTGTTTTGTGGTCATATTCCCCACAAAGTGGAGTGAATGTTCGCGTGATGTGAAATTTGTGTTCATGGTTAAAACAGATTGACTCCTCTGAGTTTAAGTGGAATTGGCTATTACGATGTTTTACGTTGTGTGTTGCAACATTTGTATCTGAGTCTATAGTCAAAGCCTGTGGGCTTGTTATTTGATCGAGCGGGCCCTGGATAGGATTTCGATTGAGGGCAGGAGTAAGTTGATTGTTTACATCCTCACAAACTGTGTTAATTTTGGCGGACCTGTTGTTTTGGCGGACTAGTCATGGTGACTTACCCTTTTCCTCTTTCTCAAATATATTGCGCTTCTGTAATTCTCTTAACAGAGCTTTTAGAGAATATCGGTCTACGAATTGATCGTTATTGAAACCTTTGTCATTTTTTATTTTTTTTATTTTTTAATTTCACCTTTATTTAACCAGGTAGGCAAGTTGAGAACAAGTTCTCATTTATAACTGCGACCTGGCCAAGATAAGGCAAAGCAGTTCGACACATACAACAACACAGAGTTTCACATGGAATAAACAAACACACAGTCAATAATACAGTAGGAAAAAAAAAATTATATACAATGTGTGCAAATGAGGTAGGATAAGGAACATAAGCCAATAAATAGGCCATGGTGGCAAAGTAATTACAGTATAGCAATTTAACACTGGAATGGTAAATGTGCAGTAGATGAATGTGCAAAGTAAAAATACTGGGGTGCAAAGGAGCAAGATAAATAAATGACTACGGTAAGGGATGAGGTAGTTGGTTGGGCTATGTACATGTGCAGTGATCTGTAAGCTGCTCTGACAGCTGGTGCTTAAAACTAGTGAGGGAGATAAGTGTCTCCAGTTTCAATGATTTTTGTAGTTCGTTCCAGTCATTGGCAGCGGAGAACTGGAAGGAAAGGCGGCCAAAAGAGGAATTGGCTTTGGGGGTGACCAGTGAGATATACCTGCTGGAGCGAGTGCTACGGGTAGGTGCTGCTATGGTTACAAGCGAGCTGAGATAAGGCGGGGCTTTACCTAGCAGGGACTTGTAGATGACTTGGAGCCAGTGGGTCTGGCAACGAGTATGTAGCGAGGGCCAGCCGACTAGAGCATACAGGTTGCAGTGGTGGGTGGTATAAGGGGCTTTGGTGACAAAGCGGATGGCACTGTGATAGACTGCATCCAGTTTGCTGAGTAGAGTATTGGAAGCTGTTTTGTAGATGACATCGCCGAAGTCGAGGATCGGTAGGATAGTCAGTTTTACTAGGGCAAGTTTGGCAGCATGAGTGAAGGAGGCTTTGTTGCGAAATAGAAAGCCGATTCTAGATTCAATTTTGGATTGGAGATGTTTAATGTGAATCTGGAAGGAGAGTTTACAGTCTAGCCAGACACGTAGGTATTTGTAGTTGTCCACGTATTCTAGGTCAGAGCCGTCCAGGGTAGTGATGCTAGTCGGGCGGGTACAGGCAGCGAACGGTTGAAAAGCATGCATTTGGATTTACTAGCGTTTAAGAGCAGTTGGAGGCCACGGAAGGAGTTTTGTATGGCATTGAAGCTCGTTTGGAGGTTAGTTAACACAGTGTCCAAAGAAGGGCCAGAAGCATACAGAATGGTGTCGTCTGCATAGAGGTGGATCAGAGAATCACTAGCAACAAGAGCGACATCATTGATGTATACAGAGAAGAGAGTCGGCCCAAGTATTGAACCCTGTGGCACCCGCATAGAGACTGCCAGAGGCCCGGACAACATTCTGCTGCATTGCAGAATCCACTTGGGCGCTTAGAGTACTTATTTTAGACACGTGAGTACTTATTTTAGACACTGGCTCCGTTCGGCCTCATACTTATCTGTAATGGTTTGCAGGTACAGGTCTTGAGTGCGGAGCAAGAGATTCAGTGATGAGATTTGTATTTGTATTTATTATGGATATTACAACTTTAAAAACATTACAATACATTCATTACAGAATTCACAACAGACTAACTGTGTGCCCTCAGGCCCATACTCCACTACCACATATCTACAACACAAAATCTAGGTGTACGTGTGTGCATAGTGCGTATGTTATCATGCGTGTGTATGCATGTGTCTGTGCCTACGTTTGTGTTACTTCATAGTCCCTGCTATTCCATAAGATGTATTTTTACCTGCTTTTTAAATCTGATTCTACTGCTTGCATCAGTTACCTGATGTGGAATAAAGTTCCATGTAGTCATGGCTCTGTGTAGTACTGTCCGCCTCCCATAGTCTGCTCTGGACTTGGAGACTGTGAAGAGACCTCTGGTGGCATGTCTTGTGGGGTATGCATGAGCTGTGTGCTAGTATTTTACACCTCGGTACCTTCAGCTTGTCAACACCTCTTACGAAAACAAGTAACGATGATGTCAGTCTCTTTTCCACTTTGAACGATGAGAGATTGACATGCAGTTAGCTCTCCGTGTTCTTTTAAGAGCCAGCCGTGCTGCCCTGTTCTGAGCCAACTTAAATTTTCCCAAATGCCTCTTTGCGACAAAACCAGGGCCTGTAGGACCAGCCTTGTTGATAGTGTTATTAAGAATGCAGCGCAGCGTTGTATTATGGACAGACTTCTCTCCAACTTAGCTACTGTTGTATCAATATGTTTTGACCATGACAGTTTTACAATCCAGGGTAACTCCAAGCAGTTTAGTCACCTCAACTTGCTCAATTTCCACATTATTCATTACGAGATGTAGTTGAGGTTTAGGGTTAAGTGAATGCAATGCTTCTAGTTTTGGAAATATCTAGGACTAACTTATACCTTGCTACTCATTCTGAAACTAACTGCAGCTCTTTGTTAAGTGTTGCAGTCATTTCAGTCGCTGTAGTAGCTGACGTGTATAGTGTTGACATATCCACATACCAAGACACACTGGCCTTATTTGAAGCCAGTGGCATATCATTAGTAAAGATTCAAAAAAGCAAAAGGCCTAAACAGCTACCCTGGGGAACTCCTGCTTCTAACTGGATTATGTTGGAGAGGCTTCCATTAACTTTTTAGGGCTAGGGGGGCGTCGCTACATACTCGTCACGTCCTACATCGACAACATCCGGTGAAATGCAGAGCGCCAAATTCAAATCACAAAAATACACATTTTAAACATTCATGAAAATACAAGTGTTGCACACCATTCAAAAGCTTAGAATCTTGTTAATCTAACAGCGTTGTCAGATTTCAAAAAGGCTTTACGGCGAAAGCAGAACATTTGATTGTCTGACAACAGCGCCCCGCACACATATTCAATTAGCATAATAACATAACCAGCAGAGGTGGCACAAAACTCAAAAATAGCGTTAAAATAAATTGCTTACCTTTGAAGATCTTCATCTGATGGCATACCCAAGCGTCCCGGTTACACAATAAAAGGTCCTTTTGTTTGATAAAGTCCCTCTTTATATCCGTAAAGCTCTTTTTGGTTGGCGCGTTTTGTTCAGTAATCCACCTGCCCAAAGGCGTTCATCCATGCAGACAAACAATATCCCAAAAGTACCGGTAAAGTTCGTCGAAACAAGTCAAACAGCGTTTCTAATCAATACTCAGATACCCTTAAATGAATATAAACGATAATATTTTAGACGGAATATAGCCTGATGAATAGAAGAGAAAAAGAGCTAAGAGCGCGCTCACTGTTATGCGCGAAATCCATAACAGGACACTTGACGTGACCTCAGGAAGAACTTCTCTTACTCCATGGTTATTCAAGATAAAAGCTTGAAACGTTTTCTAAAGACTGTTGTCATCTAGTGGAAGCCATAGGAACTGCAATTTGGGAGTTAAAATGCAATGGTTTGAATAGGATGCCAATTGAAAACAGTGTGACATGACAGATTCAGATTTTCCAGATGGATTTTGCTTGGGTTTTCGCCTGCCATATCAGTTCTGTTATACTCACAGATATTATGTTAACAGTGTTAGAAACTTCAGAGTGTTTTCTATCCAATGCTACTAATTATATGCATATCCTAGCTTCCGGGCCTGAGTAACAGGCAGTTTACTTTGGGCACGTTTTTAATCCGAACTTC
This sequence comes from Hucho hucho, assembly GCA_003317085.1. Taxonomy (NCBI): domain Eukaryota; kingdom Metazoa; phylum Chordata; class Actinopteri; order Salmoniformes; family Salmonidae; genus Hucho; species Hucho hucho. The sequence goes on along the minus strand of QNTS01004021.1, from coordinate 63,563 downwards.
AAAATACTGCCCCCTAGCCCAAACAGGTTAAATAACACCCTCTGTGTTCTGTTAGACAAGTAACTCTTTATCCACGTTATAGCAGGGGGTGTAAAGCCATAACAGTTTTTCCAGCAGCAGACTATGATTGATAATGTCAAAAGCTGCACTGAAGTCTAACAAGACATCCCCCACAATCATTTTATAATCAATTTCTCTCAGCCATTCATCTGTCATTTGTGTAAGTGCTGTGCTTGTTGATGGTGGTTCTCTATATGCATGCTGAAAGTCTGTTGTCAATTTGTTTACTGTGAAATAGTATTGTATCTGGTCAAACACCATTTTTTCCAGAAGTTTACTAATGGTTGGTAACAGGCTGATTGGTTGGCTATTTGAGCCAGTAAAGGGGGCTTTGATATTCTTAGGTAGCGGAATGACTTTAGCTTCCCTCCAGGCCTGAGGGGACACACTTTCTAGTAGGCTTAAATTGAAGATGTGGCAAATAGGAGTGGCAGTATCGTCCGCTATTATCCTCAGTAATTTTCCATCCAGATTGTCAGACCCCAGTGGCTTGTCATTGTTGATAGACAATTTTTTTTCACCTCTTCCACACTGACTTTACGGAATTAAAAAGTACAATTCTTGTCTTTCATAATTTGGTCAGATATACTTGTATGTGTAGTGTCAGCGTTTGTTGCTGGCATGTCAGCCCTAAGTTTGCTTATCTTGCCAATGAAAAAGTAATTAAAGTAGTTGGCAATATCAGTGGGTTTTGTGATAAATGAGCCATCTGATTCAACGAATGACGGAGTCGAGATGGCTTTTTCCCAAAAATATAATTTGAAGTACGTTTGCCAGACTTATCAGTTGGGCTGCCAGACTTATTTGCCATACCTTTTAACTCATCCTTCTCAACCATAACATTTTTCAATTCGTCATCAAACAAGGGGATTTAACAGTTTTTACAGTATTTTTTTTAATGGGTGCATGCTTATTAGTAACTGGAATAAGCAATTTCATAAATGTGTCAAGTGCAGCATCTGGTTGCTCCTCATGTATGACCTCTTATACACTATATGTCCTGTACTCGTGCTCGTGAGCCGCAGGATCCAAAATAAAATAAAAGTATATAAAAACACTGTCAGCTTTACAAAAACAATAAACTGAGGTCTCTCGTTCAGCTTTCGGCGTTTAACAGCGTTCAACAACAAACATACGTCGCGTTCAGATGACGTTACACTGACAATGTAATCAATGTGACCTCCGCTTGCTTAGAGATCAATTTGTCCAAATTCTTAATCTGGGTTCTCATCATTCATTTGGTCAGCGACTTCAATGAGTTCCGCTGTTTTGTCATCCAACTTGGTCATTGTGTTCATTAATTGATCGTCTTTTGTCTGCAGCATTTGGACTAGGATGTTATTGCCTTTAGTAACGTTCATCAAAACTGCATGCATGCTATCAAGTTGCACGCCCCTGTTTGTAGATAACTCGTCAGATTTATCTAGTTTTGCGTGGACTTCATCATATTTAGTTTGGGCTAAATCGAGTTGTTCCTGTAGAAGACGATTTTGTTGAAGAGTTTGTACTCGTTTGTCGTCATAAGTGTTTGCCATTAGTTTCCCGGTTCTCTCCACCTGTCCCTTCATGTCAACCGTTTCTTGCTTCTGCTCTGCACTGTGGTACTGGACCGATGTCAATCTCTGAGGGCGGCCATACATCAGGGCTAAACTAGAGAGAACCTTTACAGGGCCTGTGCCAGATGGTTTATTATGGAGGGAGTTTGTTGCAATTTCTGCAGGTTTTTTTCGCTTATGGCATAGTTTGGGTTATATCGCTGCTGAGGTCAGTAATGAATCTTTCCGTGGGTGAGGGTTCACTAATTAGCAAGAGAATGGGGACTACGCCCTCTGATAGCTTGCGCATTTTTTTTTCAAAGTTTGGGTTTTGAGTCGTTGGAAGCGATTTTAATCTATTTATACACGTTAATGACTCATCAATACTGGATCAGTAATGTGGGAGTTGGACGTCAATGAATTTGCAAAAGCACATTTAATTGATTAAGCAATGTTAATGATTAATCATATCTGTATAGACTATCTGGGTATTACACTGTAATTAACCTGAAATCGTCGTTATATCTAGGTTAAGATTGACAAGTTTAAAATGTTTCTTTCATTGGAAAAATGTATTTGGTCCTTATCCAAATGATCAACCTGCTAAAAGGATTGTTTTGCGATTTAACTTCCTTGTTAACTTCTTAGGCAGTGGTGGTGCGCTAGCGCCCCACTCCCGACACTACCAGGTGAAATGCAAGGCGCCAAATTCAAAATCCAAAAGTTGAATTATTAAACATGCACCAATATACAAGTGGTTCATAGTCATCAAAAGCTCTGCTTCTTGGCAATATCACAGCATTGTCAGATTTCAAAAAGGCTTTACGGCGAAAGCACCACATTTGATTGTTTGAGGGTAGCACCTTCACTATTTTTCCATTACCATGAATTCATTAGCCTTCACGGTTCACACAAAACACATTTCACAGCAAAAACAAATCAATTACCTGTTGAAAAACTTCTGCTGAGGGCTTCCTAAGTGTCCAACGAAGACAATCCATGGTTCTTTTGTTAGAAAAAGTAATGTATGAGAAAATGAGAATGAGAAAATACAGCCTCCAATCGTCCATTGAAACGTGTAGAGAACTCGTTCAACTTATACCTATAAACTTGTCCAAGAACAATCAAACATCCTTTTTAATGTATTATAACCTGAACGATAGGAAAGGAAAAAAACAAAGAGCCCGCCGAGACCGTGAACGCGCATGTCATTCTATTTACTTCCTTGGTCCACATCTAAATTCTTCTTCTATTGGTTTCTAATTCAACCTAACGTCTTGAAACCCTGTCTAAAGACTGTTGACATCCAGTGGAAGCCATAGGTACTGCAGTCTAAGTCCTAGATAACAGCAAATCCCATAGGCAGCCAGGAGAAAAAGGTAATAAAAAAAAAATCTGCAAATCCGTATGGATTTTCCTCGGGTTTTCGCCTGCTATATCAGTTCTCTTATACTCACAGACATTATTTTAACGGTTTTAGAAACTTCAGAGTGTTTCCTATCCAATAGTACTAGTTATGTGCACATCCTAGTTTCTGGGCCTGAGTGGCAGGTATTTTACTTTGGGCACGCCAGACTCTCCAAAACCGACACCTCGGCTGCCGCTCCCTAAGAGGTTTTTAACAAAAATACTTTAATAATTTTTTGGATCGAAACTTGACAGATAAAGGGGATATACTTTAACCACTAGGCGGCAGGTAGCCTAGTGGTTAGAGCGTTGGGCCAGTAACCAAAAGGTTGGTGGATTGAATCCCCGAGCTGACAAGGTCAAAATCTGTCATTCTGCCCCTGAACAAGGCAGTTAACCCACTGTTCCTAGGCCGTCATTGTAAATAAGAATTTGTTCTTAACTGACTTGCCTAGTTAAATAAAGGTAAAAAATATTTTCAAAAATAAAAATAAATAAAAATAAAGGTTAAATAAAAGTTACAGTATTTCGTCCACACAATTTTTTATGACATCACAAAATGAAAACATAATAAACATTAGTTTTCTATAGCTCCACACTGACCATTCCTCGCATTCTTATGTTAGAATTATTGTTCCAGTATCAACATTTGACCGTGTTAGAGTTTTGACAGGAAAAGCCTGTTAACAAAGACATTCCTCTGGTGGATTTTACTGGAGGGGGAGAAAGAGCCCCCCTTCTCCTGTAATTTACAACAGGGTGTGAACTGTCAAACCGGCCCAGTTCCCTCCTCGCCATTGCCAAGTTGATCTGACCCATTGTGATCCTGACAGGACAGTCATGACAATATTAAAGAAGTTCCCCCCCAGAATATTTTTGTGTCTATTTTCGAAGAATAAATCTAAGAACTTTAACAACTTCATTGTTAAGAATACTATAAAGATGTGGAAGAAAATGAAACGTATTTTACAAGAACTGATTTCACTCCCACTCAACCTTATGGCATAATCCTTTGATAACCTTTCAGAATTCATCAATAAATTGGCCGACATGGAAAGCTAAAGAGATAGAAACCGTAAATGACTTGATAACAGGAAATACATTTATTTCCATTACAGAATTAAAAAGTAATTTTGGACTGACCAATGTAGATATACTTAACAAAAATATAAACACAACAATGTAAAGTGTGGAAAAGTAGCTGAAATAAAAGATCCCAGAAATGTTCCATATGCACAAAAAGCGTTGTGCACAAATTTGTTTACATCCCTGTTAGTGAGCATTTCTCCTTTGTCAAGATAATCCATCCACCTGAAATGTGAAGTTTTGTCACACAACACAATGCCACAGATGTCTCAAGTTTTGGTGTGGGGGGGTTGGGGGGGGGGGATTGGCATGCTGACTGCAGGAATATCCACCAGAGCTGTTGCCAGAGAATTGAATGTTAATTTCTCTATCATAAGCCACCTCCAACATCATTTTAGAGAATTTGGATGACGTCCAACCGGCCCCACAACCGCAGATCACGCGTAACCAGGACCTCCATATCAGGCTTCTTCACCTGTCTGTGACCAGCCACCCGGACAGCTAATGAAACTGGGGGTTTGCACAACCGGGGAATTTCTGCACACACCGTCAGAAACCGTCTCAGGGAAACTCATCTGCACGCTCGTCGTCCTCTCCAGGGTCTTGGTGTGACTGCAGTTTGGCATCATAACCGACTTCGGTGGGAAAATGCTAACCTTCGGTGGACCACTGGCCCGCTGGAGAAGTGTACTGTTCATGGATGAATCGCAGTTTCAACTGTACTGGGCAGATGGCAGACATCGTGTATGGCGAGCGGTTTGCTATTGTCAACATTGTGAACAGAGTGCCCCATGGTGGCAGTGGGTTTATGGTATGGGTAGACATAAGCTGCGGATGAATTAACACAATTGCATTGTGTACTCTGTACCCCAATTATCTCTCTGTTCCCTCAGTCGAGCAGTGAATTTCAAACATGGATTCAACCACAAAAACCAGGGAGGTTATTGAATGCCTAGCAAAGAAAGGAACCTATTGGTAGATTAGTTAAAATTGCTACAGGTCTCAGTTTTTCAAATTTATGTTTTGAGGTTGGACTTTTCACGTGTGAATAGCATGTTAGCTATAAGTAGATGGACCTGTTTCGTTTTGGTTGTTGTCAGTGACTCTTTTTTAGTTCCCCATACTATTTGAGTGACATTATTTGGTTTTCTTGCTGAGGAACGTAACAACGTAAAAAAGCAGACATTAAATATACCTTTTGAGCATGGTGAAGTTATTAATTGCAATTTGGCTGGTGCATTAGGAGTCCTTCCTAACTCAGTTGCTGGAGAGGAAGGAAACCGCTCTGCGATTTCACCATGAGGCCAATGGTGACGTTAAAACAGTTTCAGAGTTTAATGGCTGTGATAGTAGAAGACTGAGAATGGATCAACAACACTGTAGTTACTCCACAATACTAACCTAATTGACAGAGTGAAAAGAAGGAAGCCTGTACAGAATAAAAATATTCATAAACATGTATCCTGTTTGCAACAAGGCACTAAAGAAATACTGCAAAAAATGTGGCAAAGCAATTCACTTTTGATCCTGAATACAAAGTGTTTTATTTGGGGCAAATCCAATACAACACATGTTTTTAAGCATAGCGGTGGCTGCATCATGTTATAGGTATGCTTGAAATCATTAAGGACTGAAGTTTTTTCAGGATAAAAAAGAAACTGAATGGAGCTAAGCACAGGCAAAATCCTAGAGGAAAGACCTGGTTCAGTCTGCTTTCCACTAGACACCTTTCAGCAGGACAATAACCTAAAACACGAGGCCAAATCTACACCAGAGTTGCTTACCAAGAAGACAATGAATGTTCCTGAGTGGCCAAGTTTTGACTTATATCTATGGTAAGACCTGAAAATTATTGTCTAGCAATGAACAACAACCAATTTGACAGAGCTTGACGAATTTTGAGAAGAATAATGGGCTAAATCTTGCCCAATCCAGGTATGGAAGCTTTTAGACTTACCCAGAAAGACACACCGCTGTATTTGCTGCCAAATGTGCTTCTACAAAGTATTGACTCAGGTGTGTGAATACAGATTTAAATTAGATTTCTGTATTTCATTTTCAATACATTTGCATACATTTCTAAAAACATGTTTTTCCTTTGTCCTTATGTGGCATTGTGTGTAGATGGGTGAGAAAAAAAACTATATTTAAATGTTACATTTATTTGTTGTGCTGTAACACAATGAAATGTGGAATAAGTCAAGGGGTATGAATACTTTCTGAAAGCACTGTACAATGGATAATCCACTCAATTTGTCACAACAGGTCAGGCCTGGGTTCAAATACATGTGTATTTAAGTATTTGTTACTTATTTTCAAATGTGTTGCCGAATTAACTACTTCTATTAGAAGTATTTGAAAGTATTTTTTTATAATTTTCTGTAAATAGCCTACTAGTTTCAAATGCATATTTTCAAATACATTATTTCAAATAACCCTATGACCAATAACAGACCTGGGTTCAAATGCATGGGAGTATTTAAATATTTGTATTTTCAAATACATGCCAATATTTTCCAATTCAAAAATATCCAAATATTTACTTCTAAATGTATGTGAAAGTGATTAAAATAATATTTTAATCCAGGTCTGCAACAAGTCATTATACATTTTTGCTATACGTTTGTCACAATCCATTCTCTGATTCAGGGAGATCAAGGCATGCCTGGCCTCCCTGGGCTGGATGGTGAAAGGGTAAGTAGACCCAAGAAGTCTCAGTACCTAGTCATGCCTGGCCATCAAACGGCCATCAAAAGCCATTCTTTAAGATTAGTACATTATACTCATTGACTTTCTCTGGAACTATTGTATACTTCTTAACCAGTAGTTCTGAAAATAGCACTCACGAGCTAAAAGTGGTCCCTGAAAATTGCATACTGCATCACATATGTGCAGATATGTGCACCACGTCATTGCTCTTTCTCTTGTTCTGCTGTGTGTAACTTGCTAGCTGTCACCTAAATGGTGAGGGGCTGAAGCTCATTGGCTAGAACTCGAATTGCTAGGGGGCTGCCCACGTGGGAAAATATAGGGAAAAGAGCGCCACACAGCTTCCAGAAAACAGTCGGCTTCAAACTGTGGATTTATGTGGCTAATTGAACTAAAACTGTAATTCTGCCCATAGATTGTGCATGTATGAACACATTGACACATCCAGCCCAAAGTTGCCAAGGTTCCAGAACAGCCCTCCAGGAATTGAATTTAATACCCCTGCAATTACATTTTCCCATTTTGATTGTCATTCTGATTACTCTATCTACTGTTTCCCAGGGGTTGAAGGGTTCCAAAGGAGACATGGGAATCACAGGCACATCTGGAGAAAAAGGAACTGTTGGCTTACCTGGTTTACCAGTAAGAGTCTATCCACTAATCTTAACACATATAAAATTATTCTTGACTCCAATAAGAGAAAGCAAATAGCTTCAACTTTGAGAACTATCACTATAGCTTATTTTGTAGGACAGCACTATAGATAAGATATGCTGAGTGTCTTGAACACTTTGAGGCAGCCTTCTTTAGTAAGTCATAATGAATGTCCTGTTTCCTAGGGCGTCAACGGATTGAAAGGAGATAAGGGTGATTCCGGTCTGCCCGGTCATCAAGGGCCCTCAGTAAGTGAACTCCACTTCAGAGGCCTGCTTGGTCAAACTGTCAGTGTATGACCTCACACAAAAGCTATATATATGATGGTGATAATTTAACCATGTGAGTTATATTGGTTCAACCTGATTGGAATGTCTCCCTCTCACATGCAGATTATTGGCCAACCTGGAGCACCTGGGCCCCATGGATCCCCAGGTCCCATGGTGAGTTGTCCCCCTAAACCAGGGTTGGGCAGTTCCAGTCCTGTAGGGATGCATATGCGTCACACTTAACACTAACACACATCTTATTAAACAAATTGTAATTGTGGTGTAAAGTGAAGACTATTAGTTGTTTATTTTAATCTGGTTTGTAAATGTTGGGTTGGAGTAAAAGTGTAACACCTGTGGCCCTTCGAGAACAATAACTAAAACCCCTACCCTAGAACATCCATTAAAACAACTGGGATTCACTGTATAGTGAAACCCATTACCAAACTTTAAAAAAATGACCAGAGTGCCACTGAACTGGCATAAGTTCACTAAGTATGGTCTATAATTGATATTCATCCATCCTCAACAGTAGGTTAATTACCTTTTTGGAGGATCAAAACATTCTGGGGGAAGAACAAAATGTAAATCCAGAGCCTGTATCGACCATATCTTCTCAGTCTACACAATAGTCACAAATTGACTAATGGAAAATAAGCCTACTTTTGTATGTTTCATTGATTTCCAGAAAGCGCTAGATGTTGTAAATAGGGGTCTTTTAGCCTATAATTTGATAAAGACAGGGGTTGACTTTATCACACAATGCAGTCTCTCTACAAACCAGATGCCTGTGTGTGTGTTAACGAATATCGTGCAGATTGGTTTCCCACACCCTCAGGTATAAAACAATGAGACACTGTATACCTGAATTTGTTTGCTATGTTTATTAATGATTTGGCAAAATACATTTAAGAGTTAAATTTTGGAGTATGATATGATGATGAAATGCTAAGTATCCTAATATATGCTGATTATATTATTTTGATGACATAAACTGAACTGAAGACATTTAGAAAATGCTATTATGTGCAGTTAATTGGTGCATAAGATGGAGACTCATGATCAATCAGGGAAAAAACACAGATAATTAATTATAAAGAACCAGGTACTAAGAGAAATGTTGTTGAGTTTTGTTTTGGTGAAGAAATGATTGAGTTCACTAGTGATTGTAAATATTTGAGTCTTCATTTTGATGAACATGGGCTTTCTATACTGCACTTCTGCCCTGGCCGACTCAGCAAGTAGCACTCTTGGGGGAGTAATAGGAAAAACAAAAAGATATTGGTTATGCCACATATTCAAAACTCTATCAGACATGTGTGAATCCTGTTCCAGACTATTCAGCAGGAGTGCTGGGTGCTAAGAGGTATCTAAAAAACGAACATGTCCATAACATAGCAGATGGTGTAACTATTGTGACCTCGAAGAGATAAATAATTAAATACATGTTATCCTCTATTGTCTTTTCTTCCACGATATACAGTACCAATCAAAAGTTTGGACACACTCCAGGGTTTTTCTTTGCTGAGCACTTGTTGGCTGCTTTTCCTTCACTCTGCAGTCCAACTCATCCAAAACCATCTCAAATGGATTGAGGTCCGGTGATTATGGAGGCCAAGTCATCTGATCCAGCACTCCATCACTCTTCTTCTTGGTCAAATAGCCCTTACACAGATGATAGTCCCATTAAGCGCAAACAGATGGGATGGCGTATCGCTGCAGAATGCTGTGGTAGCCATTCTGGTTAATTAAGAGGGCCTTGAATTCTAAATAAATCACCAACAGTGTCAACAGCAAAGCACCATCACACCACCTCCTCCATGCTTCACGGTGGGAACCACACATGTGGAGATCATCCGTTCACCTACTCTGCATCTCACAAAGACACGGGAGTTGGAAACAGAAATCTCAAATTTGGACTCATCAGACCAAAGGACAGATTTCCACCGGTCTAATGTTCCGTTGCTCATGTTTCTTGGCCTAAGGAAGTCTCTTCTTCTTGTTGATGTCCTTTAGTTGTGGTTTCTTTGCAGCAATTCGACCATAAAGGCCCGATTCACGCAGTCTCCTCTTAACAGTTGATGTTGAGATGTGTCTGTTACTTGAACTCTGTGAAGCTTTTATTTGGGCTGCAATCTGAGGTGCAGTTAAATCTAATGAACTTATCCTCTGCAGCAGAGGTAACTCTGGGTCTTCCTTTCCTGTGGCGGTCCTCATGAGAGCCAGTTTCATCATAGCACTTGATGGTTTTTGCGACTACACTTGAAGCAACATCCAAAGTTCTTGAAATGTTCCGCATTGACTGACCGTCATGTCTTAAAGTAATTATGGACTGTCATTTCTCTTTGCTTATTTGAGCTGTTCTTGCCATAATATGGACTTGGTATTTTACCAAATAGGGCTATCTTCTGTATACCACCCCTACCTTGTTATAACACAAATGATTGGCACAAACACATTAAGAAGGAAATAAATGTCACATATTAACTTTTAACAAGGCACACCTGTTAATTGAAATGCAAAATACCTAATGAAGCTGGTTGAGAGAATGCCAAGAGTGTGCAAAGCTGTCATCAAGTCAAAGGGTGGCTACTTTGAAGAATCTCAAATATAAAATATATTTTGATTTCTTCATCACTTTTTTAGTTACTACATGATTCCATATTTGTTAATTCATAGTTTTGATATCTTCGCTATTATTCTACAATGTAGAAAATAGTTTTAAAAAATAGAATGAGTAGGTGTGTCCAAACTTTTGATTGGTACTTTACGCTTGCCCTTATTCCAGAAAGCACACCAGATATACCCTGGCATTATTAGGGATGAAGAGAAACTGAGATGTTTTCTGTCCATTGTGTATTTCCCTTAGCTGAATTTTTAGATAAAGCCTGGAATAAAAGATTAAGGGTGACCTATAATTAAATTATACAAATATTTAGCTCCAGACATATAGAAATGTATGTATATAGATTGTGTGGTGGCCTATATCTCTCACACAATTTTCTATTTGTACTGGGTTTAAACACCTTCTGTTTAATGTTTCTGTTTAATTTTTCTGTTTTATCTGTATTTTTTATATTTTTATTTTACTGATCTAAAGTTATAATTGCTTGATAACCTTGTCTACTGTTATGCACAGATTTCATTTTTATGTGGTGCGCACTTCACAGAACACTGGAAGAATTATCACTGTGAATTATTGTAATGTTTGTTTGTGTCAATTAATCCCATAAGGGATGGGTTGCCAACTGCCTATTTTACACAAAAATACAGTTTAATTAATTATTTTACTAAAATGCAGCTCTGGCTGGTCTACAGTGAGGGAAAAAAGTTTTTGATCCCCTGCTGATTTTGTAAGTTTGCCCACTGACAAAGAAATGATCAGCCTATAATTTTAATGGTAGGTTTATTTGAACAGTGAGAGACAGAATAACAACAAAAAAATCCAGAAAAACGCATGTGAAAAATGTTATAAATTGATTTGCATTTTAATGAGGGAAATAAGTATTTGACTCCTCTGCAAAACATGACTTAGTACTTGGTGGCAAAATCCTTGTTGGCAATCACAGAGGTCAGACGTTTCTTGTAGTTGGCCACCAGGCTTGCACACATCTCAGGAGGGATTTTGTCCCACTCCTCTTTGCAGATCTTCTCCAAGTCATTAAGGTTTCGAGGCTGACGTTTGGCAACTCGAACCTTCAGCTCCCTCCACAGATTTTCTATGGGATTAAGGTCTGGACACACACTGGCTAGGCCACTCCAGGACCTTAATGTGCTTCTTCTTGAGCCACTCCTTTGTTGCCTTGGCCGTGTGTTTTGGGTCATTGTCATGCTGGAATACCCATCCACGACCCATTTTCAATGCCCTGGCTGAGGGAAGGAGGTTCTCACCCAAGATTTGACAGTACATGGCCCCGTTCATCACCCTTTGATGAAAAAAACACCCCCAAAGCATAATGTTTCCACCTCCATGTTTGACGGTGGGGATGGTGTTCTTGGGGTCATAGGCAGCATTCCTCCTCCTCCAAACACGGCGAGTTGAGTTGATGCCAAAGAGCTCCATTTTGGTCTCATCTGACCACAACACTTTCACCCAGTTGTCCTCTGAATCATTCAGATGTTCATTGGCAAACTTCAGACGGGCATGTATATGTGCTTTCTTGAGCAGGGGGACCTTGCGGGCGCTGCAGGATTTCAGTCCTTCACGGCGTAGTGTGTTACCAATTGTTTTCTTGGTGACTATGGTCCCAGCTGCCTTGAGATCATTGACAAGATCCTCCCATGTAGTTCTGGGCTGATTCCTCACTGTTTTCATGATCATTGCAACTCCACGAGGTGAGATCTTGCATGGAGCCCCAGGCCGAGGGAGATTGACAGTTCTTTTGTGTTTCTTCCATTTGCGAATAATTGCACCAACTATTGTCACCTTCTCACATAGCTGCTTGGCGATGGTCTTGTAGCCCATTCCAGCCTTGTGTAGGTCTACAATCTTGTCCCTGACATCCTTGGAGAGCTCTTTGGTCTTGGCCATGGTGGAGAGTTTGGAATCTGATTGATTGATTGCTTCTGTGGACAGGTGTCTTTTATACAGGTGACTCACTTTAAGAGTGCGCTCCTAATCTCAGTTCGTTACCTGTATAAAAGACACCTGGGAGCCAGAAATCTTTCTGATTGAGAGGGGTTCAAATACTTATTTCCCTCATTAAAATGAAAATCAATTTATAAAATTTTTCACATTAGTTTTTCTGGATTTTTTTGTTGTTATTCTGTCTCTCACTGTTCAAATAAACCTATCATTAAAACTATAGACTGATCATTTCTTTGTCAGTGGGCAAACGTACAAAATCAGCGGGGGATCAAATGCTTTTTTCCCTCACTGTATATTGTGGCCAACAAGATCGTCCCTACCCTTTTCAGACAACTATATACTGATGTATCATGCCTCCCTACTGTCTGGATGATTCCCATAGATAACCTGATCACCCATAACAGCTGACACACTCTCACTCATTACTCAGAGGCATTCATTCAAAATACACTGGGTTACAAATCTGAGATAGGATAAACTACAGTATGGCCCCAGTGGTGAACAACTAAATTAAACAACTTCTGCATCTACTGATGATAATGTTCATAATGTTTTTATCTCCCAAATTATGTAGAGAAATCTTAGTACTTATCACCCTGGGACACAGACACAAGTCAAGTAGTTGAATTTAATTATTGCATGTTTTTTTTATCATAGGCAGTTGACAAAAAAGCCATAAAAACCAAAAAAGCCATCAGAACTGATTGTCAAACTAACTGTCTAAGCCTAGTCCTGGAATTAAAAGCACTTTCAATGGAGAATCTCCATTGAGAATGCTTTTTAGTCAGGTACTAGTTTTAAAGGGGGGCTGAACTCACTGATTTACCTCGCTTTTCCGACGACTCATTAAGAAAAACAATTTCTGAAATGCGAATTTCGTCTTGAGGGCGTGGTTTGATATGGGTGTGTTATGTTTGCTATATCGTATTCTGGCAGTTATCATTGTTTGTTCCTCTTCACTCACCGTAGTTGCGATATATCCCAAAACAGCCACCGTACTATGACTTTGGCTAAAGGAATAAATTGTATTTGTGATGCTAACATTATCTCACAAATGTGAGGATGTTTGAGTTGGAAAAACACAAGCTGTTTATAAAGAACAGGTCCCGTTCTTTCAACATAACATTGGCGACAATGTCTTGTATGCATTGTTGTCTCATGTAAACAAGTCCGAGGTGCTGCATGCTAATGTAGTTGATTCTGTTGCTACAATTGGTTAGCGCACAGCTGTTTTTCCGTTCACCTTTATTGCAGACTCTGATCGTTCATATAAGTGTTGTCAGCTGTTCCATGTTAGTGGGAAAGTGGTCATAATTGTGGACATGACTGAAATCCAAACCCTATCCCCAAATGTACAAGGACACTGGCAACGTCATGGATTTCTTAAATCTCGCAAATCTCAGTTTTGTAAAATACTGACTTTATATCAAATTTATCCTGTTGGCACTAGAATAGAAGTTTTTGACTAATATTGATGCCACATCGGCCCTTTTCAACCAGAGAAGTTGTTTTTTGGGTTCAGCTCCTCTAATCTGTATGGGAAAGCAGCCAGATAAATACTGTCAAAAGCCAAGTAGGTTTTATTTATGGTCATATCTGGAGTGTTAAGGGCTTTTTGCACCTGAAATACTAAATGAGTCAGCAATCCACTTTTCCTTATGGAAATCCACATTTCCCATTATCTGCATGTTCACTCAGCAATATACAGTACGTCTAGTTATCTTCCCAGTGTTATTCCACAATGTTAGCACACATAAACCTACTTAGATAAAACAACAGAGGTACATTAAATGTGTATCATGGATCCACTGATAAGATAATGTGCTGAGTTTCATAACCATAGCTCCTTCTGAAGTGAATGCTTATAGCTTGCTCCTAATGCATATTCCTGAAACTGCAATTTAGGAAGAAATTACGTTCATTCCATCTTGCAGCTTTGTAAAAACATAATCAGGTTAAAATAACTGATACAATTAATCAAAACATGTTTTCTTGATTCTATTTTTCAGGGACCCCATGGATTTCCTGGACCAAAGGTAAATCCAAACAAGACAATTGAAAATATAGCTTGCTTTTTCTTTTATTAACAACGCATGCAATAACCTAATTAATAACACATTCAAATGTATTTTTTTGTTTGTTTGTACCATCATCTTTGAAATGCAAGAGAAAGGCCATAATGTATTATTCCAGCCCAGGTGCAATTTAGATTTTTTAGATAGCATCAGTGTATGTGCAAAGTTTTAGACTGATCCAATGAACCATTGCAATTCTGTTAAAAATGTTGCATCAAGACTGCCCAAATGTGCCTCATTTGTTTATTAATAACTTTTCATGTAAAAAATTGTGCCCTCTCATCAAACAATAGCATGACATTCTTTCATTGTAATAGCTACTGTAAATTGGACAGTGCAGTTAGATTAACACGAATTTAAGCTTTCTGCCAATATCAGATATGTCTATGTCCTGGGAAATTTTCTTGTTACTTACAACCTCATGCAAATCGCATTAGCCTACGTTAGCTCAACCGTCCCGTGGAAGGGACACCGATCCCGAAGAAGTTATTAATATCTTGTTATACCATTCCTTACTAGATACTGATATGTACAGTATACCATGCTGCAAATTCCATTGTTCGGCCCAGAAATATGGGCTGTTTGTTGGGTGAATGCAAAGTTTCCACCATATTGATTTCAAGAATTCAGTTGTATAAGATCTGGTTTGAGGGAGGCGGGCAGGAATTAGGCATTTTTTGCATATTTAAACTTGGCCCAAGCCAAATGCTTTCCACTCCAATCAGTTTTTTGTAGTTATATTTGTAATTATATTTGGGACATTAGTTACATATATATTTTTTTCCTTTATTTTATCAGGGAGTCACATTAAGACCAAGGACTCTTTCTTGGGAGCCCTGCATGAAAACTATGTATACAATTTACAACATTTAAACATACAACGTAATAAAAGCATAAAATCCTCCATTAACAAATTCAACTGTCCTAGAGGCACCAGAGCATCAAGGTGTGGAGAGCTCTGAAGTTATTACAGTGCATTCGGAAAGTATTCAGACCCCTTGACTTTTTCCAAATGTTATGTTACAGCCTTATTCTAAAATTGATTAAATGAATTATGTTTCTCATCAATCTACACACAATACCTCATAATGACAAAGCGAAAACAGGTTTTTATAATTTTATTTACATTAGTATTCAGACCCTTTGCTATGAGATTTGAAATTGAGCTCAGGTGCATCCTGTTTCCATTGTTCATCTTTGAAATGTTTTTAAAAATTGATTTGGGTCCACCTGTGCTAAATTCAATTGATTGGACATGATTTGGAAAGAAATACACTTGTCTATATAAGGTCCAACAGTTGACAGTGCATGTCAGAGCAAAAACCAAGCCATGAGGTCGAAGGAATTGTCCGTAGAGCTCCGAGACAGAATTGTGTCAAGACACAGATCTGGGGAAGGGTACCAAAACATTTCTGCACCATTGAAAGTCCCCAAGAACACAGTGGCCTCCATCATTCTTAAATGGAAGAAGTTTGGAGCCACCAAGACTCTTCCTAGAGCTGGCCGCTCAGCCAAAATGAGCAATCGAGGGACAAGGGCCTTGGTCAGGGAGGTGACCAAGAACACAATAGTCACTCTGACAGAGCTCCAGAGTTCCTCTGTGGAGATGGGAGAACCTTCCAGAAGGACAACCATCTCTGCAGCACTACACCAATCAGACCTTTATGGTGGAGAGGCCAGACAGAAGCCACTCCTCAGTAAAAAGGCATATGACAGCCCGCTTGGAGTTTGCCAAAAGGCACCTAAAGACTCTCAGACAATGAGAAACAAGATTGTGTGGGGGATGTTTTTCAGCTGCAGGGAATGGGAAACTAGTCATGATCGAGGGAAAGATGAACAGAGCAAAGTACAGGGAGATCCTTGATGAAGAGCGCTCAGGACCTCAGACTGGGGCGAAGGTTCACCCTCCAACATGACAACGACCCTAAGCACACAGCCAAGCAAAATGCAGGAGTGGCTTGAGTGGCCCAGCTAGAGCCGGACTTGAACCCGATTGAACATCTCTGGAGACTTGAAAATAGCTGTGCAGCAACTCTCCCCATCCAACCTGACAGAGCTTGAGAGGATCTGCAGAGCAGAATGGTAGAAACTCCCCAAATACAGGTGTGCCAAGCTTGTAGCGCCATACCCATGAAGACTCGAGGATGTAATTGCCGCTTCAACAAAGTACTGAGTAAAGGGTCTGAAAACGTATGTAAATGTCATATTTCAGTTAAATTTTTTTTATACATTTGCAAACATTTCTAAAATCCTGGTTTTGCTTTGTCATTATGGGGTATTGAGTATAGATCGATGAGGGGAAAAAAACAATTTAAACAATTTTAGAATAAGGCTGTAACCTAACAAAATGTTGAAAAAGTCAAGGGGTCTGAATACTTTCTGAATGTACTGTATGTGTCTACTGAATTCTATCCATCAATGTATTGCCCATCCCATGCTCCTAAGCTTTGGCATTCCTCTTGCATTTAGGGGGAGGCTGGGAATCATGGTCTGAAGGGAGTGCGCGGGGGGTCAGGGTACAAGGGGGACAGAGGACCCCTGGGCCTCCCCGTAAGTACAACACAGTCCTCCATCCTGTGAAATCCTCTCACCACCCCAACCTTGTCCTCCATTTTACACCCCAAAACCCTCTCATCTGCTTCCTGCTCTTTGTATGCATTCCTGCATAGCATATGTTTATGTCTCTTTTGTGTCTGTGTCTGTTTGTTTGTCTGTGTACTCCTGTGTTCGTCTTTCTCTCTCTCATTCGTCTGCTTGTGCTGACAACATTTCAACCTCCCTGTGACGTTTTGTTGTATTTCCCAATAACGACGTTCAACAATAAGTGTCCGTTTCACTGTGTTCATCTTTTGTACTAATCCCGCCTTGTTCATGTCACTCATACCTCCATAACGGCACAGGGAGCCTCAGGCTTGGACGGCAAGCCAGGAATTAGGGTGAGTTTCATGTGACCCAGTTTCACCTCTCCAATCCCTCCACATGTATCCTGGAACCTATTGTTGAAAGCCTTTATCCACTAAATGGATATTCTGTTCCGCTATCTTTATAGACAAGAAAAGATTATGTATACTGTTTTAATTCAATATTGAAAATGGAATTGCCCCATTTTAAGCCAACACCAATATTCAGCATGGCTTTCAATCTTATAAATTCTAAGCCCCCAGTTGCAGGAACAAGAGCGATAACTGCACTGAGTATACCAAACATTAGGAATACCTTCCTAATATTGAGTTGTACTCCCCTTTTGCCCTCAGAACAGCCTCAATTCATTGGGGCATGGACTCTGCAAAGTGTCGAAAACTTTCAACAGGGATGCTAGCCCATGTTGACTCCAATGCTTTCCACAGTTGTGTTAGGTTAGCTGGATGTCCTTTGGGTGGAGGACCATTCTTGATACACGGGAAACTGTTGAGCGTGAAAAACCCCAGCAGTGTTGCAGTTGTTGACACAAACCAGTGCGCCTGGCACCTACTACCATACGCCCATTCAAAGGCACATAAATATTTTGTCTTGCCCATTCACCCTCTGAATGGCACACATACACAATCCATGTCTCAATTGTCTCAAAGCTTACAAATGATTCTTTAACCTGTGTCCTTCATTTCATCTACACTGATTTGAAGTGGATTTAACAAGTTACGTCAATAAGGGATCATAGCTTTCACCTGGATTCACCTGGCAGTCTACGTCATGGAAAGTGCAGGTGTTCGTAATGTTTTGTATACTCAGTGTATAATGACAGCAGGCATTTCAGGGTTCTTGATTGTCTGTTGATGAGTGTGCCATTAACACAGCATTAACACTCACTCATACATTATTTGTTTTTCGTTTCCAGTGCATGAGAACAAGCAGTTGCTTTGTGTTATCTTGAATCATCCAAGCTGCAAAATACAATGTCCTATGTCCATTATTTGGAATGTGAAATAATTGGAGCTCACATTTCGGGTGGACCATAATCAACATTATGGTACAGTATATGGGAATGTAGCCTGACCAAAGTGTGGTCTTACCTGAGGGTATTTCTTACCCTTGTCTCCACCTCTCCACAGGGTATGGACGGGCCTGTGGGTCCCTCCGGTCCAGCTGGGCCAAAGGGGGACATAGTAAGTGTGTGATATATGATATTTACAGAGCTGCCTGTGTTAGCTAGCTACCACACTAACTTTGATAGCTTTTTGGTAGATGTGCGTTATTAAAATGTGATGCCTATTTGTGCTTGTGTCAGGGTGAGAGAGGAGCTGCAGGTGAACCCGGGCCAAAGGGGCCTTATGGACTTCCTGTAAGTGTTCTCTGATAAAATCAAAAAACCCAGCCAACACTCCGATACAGTCCAAATAACAAACACAATCCTAATATCAGTCTCACAAGTTCATAGCTAACTTAAGAATTTGTCATTTGGTGACAGAACTTGGCATATACAAGAACTAACTTGAAATAGAATTTTACATTGTTTCAATACAATTCAATTATAGTTTCATGTATCTGAAAAGACTCTTACTTTATTCTGTGTTTACTTTTAGGGAGCAGCTGGAACACCTGGCCTTGATGTGAGTGAGGCAGTTCTGTAATTCCTATATCCCAAAATGTAATTCCTATATCCCAAATTACTCTCCTGTTCTTCAAGAGGAGAGTAATTTCATTTCACCATAAAAGTACGCAAGTACGCACTGTATCAAAGTACATTCTGCAAATATACTGGATGTACTGTATAAGGCTGTCAAAAGTACACACATTTCCCCCATAATGCTCTCTCTGTATCCCCTTTTGTTCTCTCTGTATCTCTTTTACTGTCCCCTCTCTCTATTTCCTCCTCTCTGTCCATCCTCTTGCTTTTCTAGGGGGTGTAACATTGTCATAGAGGGAACTGAACCTCCTTGGATGTTCTATCTATACTGTTCCTAGATCAGGTCTTATCAGATACACTACCCAGGCCACCAGTATTGAACTAGAGTTGTATTCTGCAGGGGTTGCCAGGCTTAAGGGGAGAGAAAGGCGACCTGGGGGAAAGAGGAGAAAAGGTAGATCTAGATATGCTACCTTAGGGAATGAATATCACCCCCATAATGTTACCTAGAAGAACTGGTGTCAATGAACAATGAGGGAAAGGAACTAAGCCTTGTAACTACAAAGTGGATTCACCAATTAATACCTCTTGAAAATGTTATGTAACTTTAACTGAGTGGAGTGGACATACATGTATGACAGTTGTTATGACAATATGGAAGGAATTGTATGATATTTGACATAGCTCAAGTGAAATTCATTGGGTTATTGATGACAAATTATAGGTCTCAGGATTCTTTCATAGTAGTAATGTACTGTAGAAATGTGTATGAGCACTTCTATGATTCATGATAAGGGTCAAGTCCAATTAACTCTTAATTCCATTATCAATTCTCTCAAGTCAACTTTTGTTATCCACCATTGAATAATTTGTTATCTCATTTATCAAAATAATTTGAATCAAATCACATTTTGATGCCTCCGAAAACTGTGATTGAAATATATCTTTCTTTACTTTTTTTGTAAACACTTCAGAAAGTATTTTTCTACATTTTGTTAGGTTACAGCCTAACAAAATGTTGTTAGGTTACAGCCTAATTTCTAAAATTGATTAAATCGTTTTTTTTCCTCAACAATTTATACACAATACCCGATAATGACACATTTTTGCTAATTTATTACAAATACACAACTGAAAAATCTAATTTACGTAAGTATTCAGACTCTTTACTCAGTACTTTGTTGAAGCGGCGATACATCCTCGAGTCTTCGTGGGTATGGCGCTACAAGCTTGGCACACCTGTATTTTAGGAGTTTCTCCCATTCTTCTCTGCAGATCCTCTCAAGCTCTGTCAGGTTGGATGGGGAGCATTGCTGAACAGCTATTTTCAGGTCTCTCCAGAGAGGTTCGGTCGGGTTCAAGTCCAGGCTGGCTGGGCCACTCAAGGACATTCAGAGCCTTGTCCTGAAGCAACTCCTGAATTTTCTTTGCTGTGTGCTTAGGGTCGTTGTCCTGTAGAAAGGTGAACTTTGCCCCAGTCTGAGGTCCTGAGCGCTCTGGAGCAGGCTTTCATCAAGGATCTCTCTGTGCTTTGCTCTGTTCATCTTCCATCTTTGCTCCGTCTCCCAGTCCCTGCCGCTGAAAAATATCCCCTCAGTATGATGCTGCCCCCACCTGTGATGTGGTGAGGTTGGACCTAGGTGCAGAGACCAGACAAGGAATCAGTGGTTAAGGATCAACATAATACTTTACTGAGAAACAGTAGCCGCAGGATCACAGTACAAAGTACAGTACAAAAACAACAAACACTAAGTCTCGAAAACTCACTCAGGAAATAAACGCACACGGTAAACAATTCAAGCTTCTGTAAAGGACAACAAAAAACACATATTTTAACAGGGAAATCATAATGAGTAAATAGGACACACCTGAGTGTTGTTAACTTCTTTGGGAGCAGCGCACGAGGTGACCGTTTTGGAGAGCCTGGCGTGCCCAAAGTAAAATGCCTCCCATTCAGGCCCAGAAAATAGGATATGCACATATTTAGTACCATTGGATAGGAAACACTGAATTTTCTAAAAGTGTTAACATTTTGTCTGTGAGTATAACAGAACGAATATGGCAGGCGAAAACCAGAGGAATTTCTGTCCTGGAAAAAGTGGTTTTGACACATTGCCTCATTTAGAACCCCTCCCTTATGAAAATGCCCATATAAGGGCATATGAATGCAGGCGGAAGGTCAGGTTTGGGGTGATAAAAGGGACTCCAGTGTCCGATTAACCCCTGGATGCCCAGTTAATTTTGAGGAGTGTCCCCATTGTAGTACTCGGGAACAGGCTGATCGTGGAACATAAAGTCTGTTAATGGGACACCAAACGGGGTCAGGTTTTCAGGTCTGGGCTCGTCGGACCGTGGTCTCAATACTCCATATCACGGGGGCCACAATGCGGGAGCTGGGGATGATGGGCTCAGAGTCCCTCTCCTCGTTAGAGACATTGTGTTGGTGGGACAGGGCTTCTGCTTTCTGATTCTTGGATCCCGGGCGATAGGCTAGTGTGAATTTTATATATTTAACCTTTATTTAACTAGGCAAGTTAGTTGAGAACAAATTCTTATTTACAATGATGCCTAATCCAGCCAAACCCGGACGATGCTGGGCCAATTGTGCGCCGCCCTATGGGACTCCCAATCACGGCCGGATGTGATAAAGCCTGGTGAAGTTGAACCTGTTAAAGAACAGAGCCCACCTAGCCTGGCGACCTCTTGGCTTCTTGAATGGAGACCAAGTTCTTATGGTCCGTCCAGATCACGAAAGGATGAGGTGCCCCCTCCAACCAGTGACTCCACCCCTCAAGGGCCCACTTAACTTCCAAGAGACCCCGGTTGCCTACATCGTAGTAGCATTCCGCTGGTGAGAACAGCTTGGAGAGAAAGGCACATGGGTGCAGTTTCTTGTCCCCCTCGATCTGCTGTGAAAGGACCGCCCTTGCTCCGGTGTCCGAGGCGTCCACCTCTACCACGAAGGGACGGGTAGGATCAGGATGGTCGAGGATGGGTCTGGAGGTGAAATGTCCATTCAGCTCCCCGAATGCCCTGTCAGCCTAAGGTGTCCAGCAAAAACGATTCTGGGACTTACGGGCTATGGCCATGAAACGCCTGTAAAAATTGGCAAACCCAAGGAACCGCTGGACTTGTTCGAGTGAGGCAGGACGGGGCCAGTCGGTGACGGCCCTCACCTTTACAGGGTCCATTTGGATGCCGGCGGTAGAGATAATGTGGTCCAGGAAAGAAACATGGGATACATGGAACTCAACCTTCTCTATCTTGATGTATAGTTGACTCTGCAGGAAGTGTTTCAGGACTTGGCGGACGTGCAGGATGTGTTTCGGAAGGGACTTGGAGAAGATCAGGACGTCGTTAAGGTAAACAAAGACGAATTGATTCAACATATCCCTAAGCGTGTTATTGACCAATGCTTGGAAGACTGCCGGTGAGTTCGATAATCCGAATGGCATGACTAAACACTCATAGAGGCCACTCGGGGTGTTAAACGCAGTTCCAGTTTGGTGAAGAATTGAGCCCCATGGGCCAATTCCAAGATGGCGGACATCAGGAGTAGGGGGTAACGATCCTTAATAGTAATCCTGTTCAGCCCCTGTAATCGATGCAGGGGTGCAGACCTTCATCCTTCTTTCCCACGAAGAAGAAGCCTGCACCAGCTGGGGATGTAGAGGAGCAAATGAAACCTGCCTCCAGCGACTCCCGGATGTAATTGTCCATGACTGCTGCTTCAGGGGTCAGGGGCAGTACAGACAGCCTCAGGGAGGGGTGGAGCCGGGTAGGAGTTCTATGGCGCAATCGTATGGACGATGAGGATGGAGGGTGGCGGACTGCCTGTTACTGAAGGCCTCCCGGAGGTCGAAGTACTCGGGAGGGAGAGCGGAAAAGTCTTGGTCTTCAATGGATGCCAGGGAACACGGCGAGAATCTTGGTGGGGTCTTAGGCATTTGGTCTGGCAGTTCTTACCCCATTCTAGTAGGTGTCACGTGGACCAGGAGAATAGTGGGTTATGTAGCACTAGCCAGGAGTACCCTAGGATAAGGTGGTTCTCGGGAGCAGTGATCAAAAGAAAACTAAGTTAGTGGTTCACCCAAACCTGCAGTAGAATGGGCTTGGTCTGATATTCCACCTGGCTGGAGCCGATGGGGCGTCCATTGAGGGCTTGAATCTGCAGAGGGATGGGACATTTCACGCAAGGGATTTGTAATTCTCTGGCAAAGTCTTGGTCAAGGAAATTATCCGTGGAGTCCACGAAGGCTTGAATGTGATGCTGACAGTTGTCCCAATGGAGGGTTGCGGGTAATGTCAGCCGGGGACTGGGTAGCTGGGGTGTTACTGCACAGCTCGTCAGGGTCTCCCCTTGTCCTGGCGAGCCCCAACGTTTCCCGTCAACTCTGGGAATGTAGAACGGAGATGGCTGAGACCTCCGCAGTAGAGGCAGCAGCCGTCGCGCTTGGGCCTGTCACGTTCCTGTGGGCTCAGACGTGTGTGTCCCAGCTGCCTGGGCTCCTCAATGCTGGGCTCTGGGGTTTGGGGTGCTCTGAAAACCGGGATACGGGGGTGGTATCAAAAAGGCGCTGTCTCACATGTTCTCGGATGCGGTTGTCAACCCTGATGGCCAGCGTTATCAGGGACTTGAGGTCTTCTCCCAGTTCTCAAGTGGCCACTTCATCCTTGGAGTTAGACAGACCCTGGTGGAACGCGGTGACCGGTGTGGAACAAGGAGGACTGTAGCTCAAACAACAGAGAGCACTGAGTGAGGAACCCCTTGCATCCTCCCGGGTGGCCGTCATACCACTCTGGGGCTGCGATCTAGGGTTCCCGGTGCAGGTTCCTTGAAGGAACTACGGTGACGCCTGTAGCACTGGGCGATGAGACTTGGGCATTGGCTCCTCCTGGTTTAGGGTTGAGCAGTGGTTAGAGGGAATCAGTAAGTGCCCGGAGGGTCTCGCTGCTGCCCCATCAGTGCTCCTTGTTGGGGTATAGCATTCTGGATCTTGGTGATCTCTGCTGGGTACATGTCTTGGCAGAAGCTTGCTGTGACGTGTTGAGGTTGGACCCAGGTGCAGAGAAGAGACCAGACAAGGAATTAGTGGTTAACTTCTTACGGAGTGGTGGGGCGCTAGCGCTCCCCCACTCCCGACACTACCAGGTGAAATGCAAGGCGCCAAATTCAAAATCCAAAAGTTGAATTATTAAACATGCACCAATATACAGGTGTTTCATACTCATCAAAAGCTATGTTTCTTGGCAATATCACAGCGTTGTTAGATTTCAAAAAGGCTTTACGGCGAAAGCACCACATTTGATTGTTTGAGGGTAGCACCTAACATATTTTCCCATTACCATAATTTCATAAGCCTCCACGGTTCACACATAACACATTTCACAGCGAAAACAAATCAATTACCTTTTGAAGAACTTCTGCTGAGGGCTTCATGAGTGTCCAACGAAGACAATCCATGGTTCTTTTGTTAGAAAAAGTCATTTATTATATCCATAAATCTCTGTTTGGTTTGGCGCGTTATAATCAGAAAAAACTGCGTCGACTCCTCCATTGAAACGTGAAGAGAACTCGTTCAACTTATACCTATAAACTTGTCCAAGAACAATCAAACATCCTTTTTAATGTATCCTTAGGAACACTTTTATGTATATTTACTATAATAATTCAACCAGAATATAAACTGGGCTATAAGAAAGGAAAAAACAACAGCGCGCGTCCTCTTCTATTGACATCTCTGGAGGCACTTCCTTATTCCTCTTCTTCTCTGCTCTAATAGCATCTAATAAAAATCTGAACACTGTCTCGAGACTGTTGACATCCAGAGGAAGCGATAGGTACTGCATTCATATGCCCTTATATGGGCATTTTCATAAGGGAGGGGTTCCAAATGAGGCAATGTGTCAAAACCACTTTTTCCAGGACAGAAATTCCTCGGGGTTTTGCCTGCCATATCCATTCTGTTTTACTCACAGACAAATGGTTAACACTTTTGGAAAATTCAGAGTGTTTCCTATCCAATGGTACTAAATATGTGCATATCCTATTTTCTGGGCCTGAATGGGAGGCATTTTACTTTGGGCACGCCAGGCTCTCCAAAACGGTCACCTCGTGCGCTGCTCCCAAAGAAGTTAAGGATAAACATAATACTTTACTGAGAAACGGTAGGCGCAGGATCACAATGCCTTTGAAAAACAATAAACACTATGTCTCAAAAACACAGGAAACAAATGCACACGGTAAACAATTCAAGCTACTGCAAAGGACAACAGAAAACACACCTCTTCACAGGGAAATCATAATGAGTAAATAGGACACACCTGAGTGTCATTAAATGTCTCTAGGACGGTCTCTGCCGCTATCTGGTAACAGGTGGAACCATGACACCACTATGCTTCACTGTAGGGATGGTGCCAGGTGTTCCCTAGAAGTGACGCTTGGCATTCAGGCCAAAGAATCTTGGTTTCATCAGACTAGATAATCTTGTTTCTCATGTTCTGAGAGTCTTTAGGTGCCTTTTGGCAAACTCCAAGCGGGCTGTCATGTGCCTTTTACTGAGGAGTGGCTTCTGTCTGGCTACTCTACCATAAAGACCTGATTGCTGGTGTGCTGCAGAGATGGTTGTCCTTCTGGAAGGTTCTCCCATCTCCAAAGATGAACTCTGGAGCTCTGTCAGAGTGACCATCGCGTTGTTGGTCACCTCCCTGACCAAGACCCTTCTCCCCCGATTGCAGTTTGGCCGGACGGCCAGCTCTTGGAAGCGTCTTGGTGCCTCCAAACTTCTTCCATTTAAGAATTATGGAGGTCACTGTGTTCTTGGGGACCTTCAATGCTGCGGAAATGTTTTGGTACCCTTCCCTAGATCTTTGCCTCGACACAATCATGTCTTGGAGCTCTACGGACTGTGTCATAACTCTACTATGAAGATCTGAAGGATCAGGTTGCAGTGGGTCCACTCTACAGTGTCCTCTCTCCCGCAGAGGGAGAGGGGGAGGGGACCAATTTATGGCGGTCGTAAAATACGCTGCCTCTATGCTCTGTAGTGTTCGAGATTGGAATGTAAACAGTGGAACACAGAGAGACACTTGGACATCAACCGTTTGAATAAACAAACAGTATTTCTGTATTCCAAGCAGTTGAAATGGTCGTGGACAATTAAGGAACAGTCATGTCGAGTTTGTTTCATTTGGTGATATCATGAAGGACAGGAGACACACATTACTGTTTCTTTGGTTGTATACACTTCTCAATTATGGGGGTTGCATCAGAATGTTGTATAAAATAAATGATTGAGTATAGGAATACTTTTGAAAAGATGAAATGTGATGATAGCCTTCTAAATGAGAGTATGGATTTTCATATACATTTTTAACTAGTCAGTGACCACACCCCGTGAGTACAGAAATTTACATCGGCATCATGGAACAACCCCCTTTCTACTCAAGTATAAAAGCCACTTCAAACAAAATTTACATTAGACCAGAAAATATGGAGCTGTCACTACATGTTGAAATGGTTGGCAATTTAAACTAGGGTCAAGATAACGCCGGGACGAAGTCCCCACGTTGGAATGGATATCACCCTAGAGATCAAAACATGCTGGGTGAAGCTGGTGTGTGAAGTGGTTCAAACTACAACTCTACCAAAGGACAAGACCAGAGAACGTGGAGGTCATTCGCACGCTGAAATGTTCAAGAAACCTAGAAACTAAAGACCAATTATTCAGGTTGCAGCTGTTTAAATACTTTAGTCTGGTAAACGCATCCGATCTAAGAACATTTCCGAATGGTACTCTGAAGTATCCATATATAACAACTACGACGAACTTTGATCTGTGGTGGACAAACCAGAGGCTTTCTGTCGACTGACTGTCCAGCAGACGGACCGGTGATCGCAGAAAGGGACAACCAATACGTACACTCGTAAATATGTAAATTGCATTTTTTAAATCCAAATGAGCGGTTGTTAGGGTGCTAAATGTCCATATTTACGATGAAGTATTCAACTGTATGTATGTAGTGTATCCCCTGTGAGTTTCCCGCTCTTGAACTGTCCCCACCCTTTTCTTTTCTCTACCAAGCCGCCATATCGGCTTAGCCAACTAGGGACTTTTCTATCATGTCAGTAACCAATGTATGACTTATTGTGAATGTGTTTATGTAATTCTGTGATTGATTAAGTTAGTTAGTAAATACATTTGTATATTTCTGGTTCATGATCTATGTTAGAGTTTGTGCAGATATCCAAGGGTTTGCGACATTCAGAATATGATTGATGAGGTAATAATACATGAATAAGTGACTGTAATCGATAAGATATGAAAATATCTGAAGAGTTATATTCAGGAAATTGAAACTCTATAAACAACATTTTACGTGGTGCTCAGACTTCCTAGTTAATTAAAGTTACATGATTAGTTTAATCGCATAATTAAATTACACATAGAGAATTGATTTGTTAATATACAGTCTTCACATTTAATGATAGTCAACGCTACGACAACTGTCAACTGTGGGGCCTCATTTAGACAGGTGTGTGCTTTTCCAAATTATGTCCAATCAATTATATTTACCACAGGTGGCAAATCCTCTCAAAGATGATCAATGGAAACAGAATGCACCTGAGGTCATTTTCGAGCCTCATAGCAAAGGGTCTGAATACTTATGTAAATTAGTTATTTCAGTTTTTTTTTTATTAATACATTTGCAAAAATGTCTAAAAACCTGTTTTTGCTTTGTCGTTATGGGGTATTGTGTGTAGATTGCTAAGGATTTTAACAAAATGTGGAAAAAGTAAAGTGGTCTGAATACTTTCTGAAGGCACTGTACGTTCACTTTATAAGAAGCTGAACTTAATTAAACTAAAAGTGAAATGAAAGGTTGTCCATTGACAACAGGCAGTTGTAACTCACTTTTTTCTATTGGTTTTCTGCAGTTTCCAAACATGAGCATAACCCTTCTAACATCCCATTTTGTGTTCTTTGGCCTGTTGTTGACCTGGCCCTTTTAAATGGCCTGTACATTGAGTCAGTATACTGCTTTAGTGTTATGATGAGTGTCAATTCTTCCCAATGAAACTGTATCCCTTCTTTTGCCTACACCAGGGATGGGCAACTCCAGTCCTGATTGGTGTCACATCAATCAGGTCCCAAGGACTGGAGTTGCTCATCCCTGGTCTACACACTACAAAAAAATGCATCCCATCTTTTTTCACTATAATGCTGCCACACATTCTTTGGCAAATATGAATAACTAAATTTCCATTTTCCATGTTCACTAAGCTTCCTCTATGGTATTGAAAAAATCTCATTCTGATTTTGTTTTCAACATTTCTTCAGACCGAATGCATTATGAAACCTTATCTTGTGGTTTAATCTAGTCTAAGTCTGTGTTTACCCACAACAGCTCTCAAGGCCACACTAACTCTTTTCCATGATTCATGGTTGAGACGTTTTCCATTGTAAATCAATTCAGGAAACTTTAATTCACTATATGAATTGAAAATAAAAAATTCTTACTGAAAATAATGGTCAAATTTTCAGAGAAATAAATGTAATTTCAATTCACTTTCTGAATAGACTCAGTGGAAATTGAACAGACCTCAAACCTGATTTTGCACTTTTGCAGTGGACTGTGAAAAGGGATACAGTTTTTACTGTTTCTTGTTGGGGGAATGGGGTGTCTTCTGTGCCTCTGGTGGTGTTTTCCCTGCTACTCTTTCTCTTCCCTTGTGCCCTCTTAAGTCCCGAGTGACCTGCTCATTCCCGCTCTTCCTATTCTGAGGAATGTTCTGGACTTCCCACTTCCCGTCCCTAATTCTAGTACTTCTCATATTTAATATTGACTACAGTATGTCTTCCCTTCCTCTATAAGCAATAGCTTCACTTTTAATCTCTCCCCCTTAATTTGCAGTGTCATGCTAAAGTTTTGAGCTGACGATTCTGACCATTATGAACCATTGTGCAACTGTGGTCCTTCTGTGGATTACTCTATTCGGAAGCAATACAATTATATTTTTGTAATTTAGGTTTCTTTGGGATTTTTAAAATCCCTTTTGTAACCAGGTAGTTGTGTGGAACCAGGTAGATGTGTAGAATTATTTAAAATTAATACCAGGAAGTACCAATTATTAACATATAAATACCAGGCAAGCACCAGTGGAAACAGTACCGTAGAATAAAGTGCAACCGAAAAGTATAACCTTCAAGGAGATCCCTCCTTTATAGAGATGTAGGATCTTATGCTACACAGCAGGAAAATAATCCTCCAGCAACAGGAAATGTGAATTATTATGTGCATTATAATTAATGGCCATTTTTGTAGGGGTTTATACATTTTTTTGTAAGGCAAAATCAAGTCTGAAATTTCAAAGTGGAAACTACAAACTTCAGAAGCCTTTTTAAACCTCAAAATTGAAAATGTTTTTAATTTACTGAATTGCAGGAAGGTTTTTCTGCAACAGTGTGATCAGATTAAGATCCTACATCTGTATGATGTTTAAATTGGCCTTGCTGTACCCTAATACCCAGGGAATGACAGTTCATATGAGATGCAGTTTAGCCAACAATGTGTTTTGTGAAATTCTGCAAACAGTGGGTTATGCACAGCGACATTATAGTAAAGGTTTAGTTCAATCTTCTAATTTGATTAGCTATATGAGATTTCCAAATTGTGAATCAAATGCGAAAAAAAAAAATGAAAAAAACTGAGAATGGACTCAGAATATTCACCCTTCTTCTGTGAGCGGATTTTTTTTTGACCTGACCAAACCATTGTATCCACAGGGGGAGAAGGGAAAGAAGGGCAAAAAAGGGCCTAAGGGGGAGAAAGGAGAACAGGGTGCCCCTGGATTAGATGCACCCTGCCCATTGGTATGTCCCAAGCTATGAGCGACGTAAGACAGTGGACCCCCAAAAAGGAGGAGCCCCCCGGGCTAACTTTGCACCCAGCCGCTGTGAAAAGTTCCTGAAAAAGCTTAATATCATAGTCCTATTGGCCATTGACTAAATTATTGGTTGATGGGCTGGATCTAGGTGTCTGTAGGTCACAAGGTGGCTCCTTCTTTCCCATCAATCTTATCCCCTTAGCTGGGTGATGCATGGGGTGCTCTGTCCTCATCTTTCCAAGTAACACTCCCCGGTCATCTTTACGAACAGGGGTTCCGGGGCTTTAAGGGTGAAAAGGGAGAGCCAGGGCAGCCTGGTCTGGATGGGCTGGATGCCCCGTGCCAATTGGTACAGTATTCCTCCTTTCTTCTACCTCTCCAATGCATGGCTTCAGCATGATTGGACTCACCCACGCACTCATCCACCAACTCCCACTATAATGACCACCAGCTCACATTCTAAATCACATCCAGGTTTTTCAGACATCTATTGTCTCTTTTAGTGCCATAAAGGCTACCACAACAAAAACACACTCCTTCCTGACTAACTAACTGCAAGCAGCCCTTCTTAGATACATACCAGATACAGACCTACTGTAAATCTGCAATGGAATGCCACTGTACGTAAATGTAAAGCAGTGGATCTCTTGTATTCTCCCTTGAGATGTATCCTTCTAACTGAATCCCCCTCCCGACTACTTTTTCAATAAGTGTACAGGGACTCTTTCCTAGAAACAATACCCTTCCTTAAATGGACTGTTTCGCTTCCAAATTTCTTTAACATCCCCAGTTCCAAAACGGACTCTAACCATGGCAAGCTAAAGTCTTAGTTCCATCTGTTCTCTTCTTTACTGACGAGTTTCCGTGCAATGGCAGCATGGACCTTACCTCTCCAACCTTTAACCCCCTCTCCCCCTTCTGCATTTGTACCAATTGGGCACACCATGACCAAGGAAGAAAGATGTGAAATCAGTTATTGCCCTAGAAATTTCCAATGCCAGATAAGTGTTCTTATCTTGTGTGATTTCTGAGATGTCGTTAATGAATGGTATGTAATGCATGGAGCTGATGATTGCTTTTGTGCCAAGGGTCCTTTATGAGTTAGTATATCAAGCTAGATTAAATGTATGTCAACATATTATTCTCATTACTAAACAAATTACACTTCAACAGTGTTGATATGTTTGCTATATGTTTAGAGTTTCACGTTTGTTTAGGACTATAGACCCTGTACAATGGTATATTGATTATTCATAACTTTGGATACATTTTAAATAAATGAACTAAATATAAACCTCAGGGAGGACCATATCATTACGTGATGAGATTTATTTTACTTTATATAACCTGCATGAGTGAGAATTCATTGAAATGTTTTAAAACATGATCAAACCTGAGCATGACATTACATTTTCCCATTAGAATTTGATTGAAGACAAGACAATAGCTAAATTACAATTAAATAAAATATTAGTGCTATGATAAATGTATCACCAGATTTTTAAAGAAATTAGATGGATTCATGTACCATGCTCTGGAAGTAAAAAAAATGAAAAAGGATGGTTTGAAGTTGAACCTCTAATCTTAAATAGTATAATGTCTGTTAAAGGGATAGTTCGGGATTTTGTCAATGAAGCTCTTTATATTCTTCCCCGGAGTCAGGTGAACTCGTGGATACCATTTTTATGTCTCTGCTTTCAGTATGAAGGAAGTTAGAGCTAGTTTTGCAAGCCAATGCTAACTAGCGGTAGCGCAATGACTGGAAGTCTACAGGAACAGCTAGTATGCTAGCTGTTCCCATAGACTTCCAGTCATTGTGCTAACACTAGTTAACAATTGCGCTAAAGCTAGTTAGCAACTTCCTTTAAACTGCACGCAGAGACATTATCATTTGTATCCACGTTCATCTGACTTTTGGGAAGTAGATAAAGGGGTTAATTGCCAAAATCCCAAACTATCCCTTTAATGTCTGTAAAGTAGTGTGCTTCATCTCTCCAGTGAAAGCCCTGTGTCTGTCAACCAAAGATCTTACATCACTGGGTTATATATATTATGCCTATTGCAGCACAATATAGGACTTAAAAACTACTGCATTTGAAACATTCTATCACAGACATCATCATATATTTGGAAATCTCAGTTTTGAAATAACAACACAATTTTTATACTTGGGGCTTGTGCTGGAGATATGAGGTACACTCCTTCAAATACCTTGTACCACATAATCACAGACTTAGAGATGCAACATCAAACAAACAGTTGTGAATGTCGGGTTTGGGCAAAAGAAAGTCTGTTTCTGTCACCATTTTCTGTCACTAACTAGTCATTTATTTCCCTTTTCGCTCCCCTTACTAGGGCCCAGACGGACTACCAATGCCTGGTTGTTGGCAGAAGGTAAGCATTATCTCAGTAATGTAATCCCTGTTAAATCCCAGTACACACACACACACACACACACACACACACACACACACACACACACACACACACACACACACACACACACACACACACACACACACACACACACACACACACACACACACAGAAAGAGTTAACGTCTGTGGGTGTGGATTTGAGCTTTACTCAGCCTTGGCCATAAGCATGTTTTTTAATATTCGGCGGTTAACATAAATATGTGAGTGGTGTGTGAAATATCTACACTTTTCAAGCCAAAAAAAGTGTCACCCCATGTCTCTCTCTTTCCTCATCTCACTATATCTTTCTTTCTCTGTTGTTTTTCTTTCAGTGATCAAATCTAACCCGAAAAGCATGGAGTTTGTAAATAATGCTTCTTTTTTGCTATTTATAGTTTTTTTGAATGGAAAATATAAAATAAATAAATATACTGTACTGTATGTGTACAATGAAAAAGAGCAAAGGTCCATCACTCCTAGCTGCTTCTACTAACCTCACTGTATGGAACGTGTCACTCTCACATCCGCATCGTGGAGTCCAGATCCTTGGCCAGCAGCAGAACTTGCACACACACAAAATAGTTTAGTCCCAGTCCTTGCATGACCAGAGTGCTTGATTGGAATGTCATGGCAAAATTTGATTCAAGGGGAATAAGAAGGCTGAAAAGAAGGTTGTGAGAGCAGAGGATGAGGAGAAGGAGGCCTTGTAGGGATTTGGACTGGCTCTTAAAAGCTCACCATCCATTCATGCCATACTACAAGCTTAAAAGACTCAATTCCAACAAAACACCCACTCCCAAAGAAGCATAACGACTGTTTCAAACTATATTTAGGCTATATGTATTGATGTACAATGTTTCATTGTTGTGTGTTCTAATTTTATGGCTTCAGCAAAACACTAACTGTCTGTCAGTCAATCTTACCTACTTATAAAAGAAAACCCAGAGCTTTAGATTTGTGGTTTTATTTGCTCCTTTTTCTTTTAATGGTCCAAAGGGAGTCACGCCTTGGCTGCTAGCTTAAAAAGAATTTCCCAGGATTTCAATTTGGGTTGATTTTCTTTATTATAGTGAGATCTGCAATAAGTCAATGGATACAGGTCTTCCCCGTTGCACTCGCCTGGGTCCCAGGGCGCGTTCCCTGCTGCCAGCAACCACTTGTTACTGGACGTGGAGGAGAGTGTGTGAGCTCACTGCACTGTGCACAGCCAATCAGAAATGGGCTAGGCTGACAAGGACTTTGGATTCAACGGACCTGTTTGGGATCTCTCCAAGTAGGGGAGACAGTGGGCCTCGGCAAGGACACTCATATCATCTCTCTTGCCAATCACTGGTCTCCATGCCGATCAAGGAGAGTGTCTGCCTGTAACAATGTTACTGTCACAACACTACAAGATAAAGAGGGTCAATGGAATTCTGCCTTTTTATTTGAAGTTTTACTATTGTACTTACTTGTAATAATTGTGTATAACAGCCTTTGGTGCCTCAAGATTTTGTTATTCATTCCTTTATCAGAACAGTGCAACTTTTTATCCTGCTTTGAGTAATTGCAATGGTCTTTATTGCGGAATGGTAACCTCTTATAAATTATTAAAGTATAAAAACACCTACGTTGCGCACTGTTAATATATATTGAATGTTGATATTACTGGATGTTAATATGGCATGTACATTATGGCTTAAAATGAACATCAGCTTCTGTGTAACACAAAGGAAATTTGTTTGTCACAAAAATTTAAGTAATTTTTATGATTACACAGCATCAGATTTTATACTCATTTGAAGAAGCATACAGTATGTGTAAACACTGAGATATCTAACACTTGTTCATTGCTGGCCATTAAGTGCAAAATAGATTATGTGTTACAATGTGTTTCACTGCAAGTTTCTTGTATCTTTACATTTAAATGCAGTAATATATCTGCAACAATAAGCTTTTTGTACATTTTGACCTGGTAATTCAATCTAGGTGAAAATGCCTTTTGGTAAAATCCATCATTTTTTGCTAGATAATTGTTGTTTTATCCAAATGTCAAGTGGCAATTTGCCTCAACTGGATCATGTCTACAGTACACCATACGCAACATGCAACCTTTTTTTATTTGGTTTTCTCTAACAAAATGGAAATGGCAACACCAGTTGAATTTGTAACCCAGAATCAGATTTATTGGCATTTACATCACATTCCATTGCAATTTCTACAAAACAGTGGGCCTATTTCTTTATTTAATCATTTTAAGGATGCCATAATCCTAACAATACCCTTATTTATGCACAATGATGTTTGATGCATAATGTTATTTGGAACAGTTAATGTAATATTAGAAATTAATTACTACAATATGGGACGGTTTCCCAGACACAGATTAAGCCTAGTCCTGGACTAAAACGCATTTTCAAAGAATCTCTATTGACCATACTTTTGAGTCCAGAACTAGGCTTAATCTGTGTCTGTGAAACCCGGGCCTATATCGAATATATTGTTTTTGTGACAAGTTTGCCCACTCCACCCAAACTGTACAGGGATATCGATTTTCACAAAGTAAATAGTATGCTAGTGAATAATAGATCATGGTCTTATTATGGTGCTATCAACTTTAATTGTTTGAAAAAGCTGTAGAGGCTATTCACTATCCATGACAACCACAAGACAACAGATTTTTTAAATTGTTTTTCATGTAACAGTTTAAATGATTTTGTGCATATAGCTTTTATTTATCTGTCTATTATAAGTGGTACATTATTTATTTTTGTATTTTCTTAAAACAGTCATTCCTTGTTAAACAGGGTAGCTTTTGAAGGTCCTGATACCAGTTGTTTATTTACAATGCTAGTTCAAATCCAATTTTGCAGGCCTTACCTTGGCATGCAATTTTTCTTATTTCAAGTTATGTGTGTAATAAGAAAAGTATTCATGAGACAAGGAAGTATTAATGGGCATGGCTAAAATGTTGTCTGTCCCCGACAAGCAGCAGAAATAAGATTAGATTGTTCTTTCTCTATATTGTTCCTTCTCTATTCCTCTCTTTGTATTGAATGTAGTTTGTTGTATGTGGATTTTAAATGCACAGTTTAATATGTGCTCATTTGACAAAAGTGCAAATTATACGTTGGTTGATGTGTGCAGCATCAGATTGCAGCTTAATTACATTATAATAACTGAACAAATGTTAATCAATTTGTTCCCTCATGAAAAGTACCACTACATTGGCTTAGAATTGTTTTGATTTACAATTCAATTTTGTTTTCAAACTTGTATAAATACTTTCTTGTTATTTATATGTTGAGGCTTGACTTGAATTGAGTTATTTTTGACTCAATTGCTGTTCACAAATAATTTTCTCTAGTTTAATGGTGTGATAGAAATAAAAATGTCTGTGATTCTGTCTGTCATTATTTAAAACCTTTGTAACATTTTGTACTACGATGGTGCTGTGTCTTCAGTTAACGTGCAGCTGATTCTTCTTTTTTTATTTTTGTTCAATGTATTAAGGGTCATTTAGTTGTAATATATTATCAAGTTACACAAATACATTTAAAGGCTGTTATAAACTGGGTGTTTTAAGCCCTGAATGCTGATTGGCTGACAGCCATGGTACATCAGACCGTATACCATGGGTATGACAAAACATTTATTTTTACTGCTCTAATTATGTTGGTAACCAGTTTATAATAGCAACAAGGCACCTCGGGGGTTTGTGGTATACGGCCAATATACCACGGCTAAGGGCTGTAATCCAGGCACTCCGCATTGCGTTGCATATAAGAACAGCCCTTAGCCATGGTATTTTGGCCATATACCACACCCCCACGGGCTTTATTGCTTAAATATAGGGGGGTCGTCACATATTTGATACAATCTTTTTTAACCCACCAAGTACCAGGCACCCACTTTTCAACACCCACTTTTATTTTAATTTATATACGGACATTTCCTATAACATCCTCCTTACACTATAGCCTATTGACCTCCGGAAAAGTACAAATACAACTTAAATTGAACATAGTTATCTAACTATTAACATTTTATTCATGTTGTTTTTTGTCTATTCTGTATTTGTATCAGAGATTGTTTTACACATTTGCTAATTATTTAAATGTGCTATCAGATTATGAATTATTCTGCACACCTTATCTCAAAACCATTTCATACGAATGTACTGTTGGAGCCAAATAAATGCAGTCTTTCAAATAACCTTTTAGTCTTCATTTACAGGACTTTCTTTTAAAGTCACTCCTGCAACTTCTCTGAATATTCGGACTTCAACAGCTCTTCTTCTATGTCAGGGATTGGCAAGTGGTGCCGCCCCTTGTAGGCCCGCAGATCAATTCCCCCCACCCAAAAATATATATCGCTGCAAGCAGCAAAGCATGGGTGCCGCCATCAGGAAATATTTGGCAAATTGCCCTAGGAAGAGTTGTTCTGTAATGTTTACCACGCTTGCCAAATATATGAACTTAAAATCAAACCGATGCAAATCATTCAATGAAATATGCTTTTGATGTATACTGAACACAAATATGAACACAACCTGCAACAGTTTCAAAGATTTTACTGAGTTCATATGAGGAAATCAGTCAATTGAAATAAATTAATTACGCCCTAATCTATGGATTTCACATGACTGGGAATACAGATATGCATCTGCTGGTCAGATACCTTTAAAAAAATGGGCCTCACAATGGGCCTCAGTATCTCGTCACGGTATTTCTGTGCATTCAAACTGCCATTGATAAAATGCAATTCTGTTCATTGTCCGTAGTTTATGCCTGCCTATAACATAACTCCAATGCCACCATGGGGCACACTGTAAACAACATTGACAACAGTCAACAGCTGGTCTGCGGTTGTAAGGCCAGTTGGATGTGCATCCAAATTCTCTTAAACGATGTTGGAGGCGGCTTATGGTAGAGAAATGAACATTAAATTCTCTGGCAACAGCTCTGGTGGATATTCTTGCAGTCAGCATGCCAATTGCACGATCCCTTAAAACTTGAGACTTCAGTGGCATTGTGTTGTGTGATTTTCTTTTACAATTTTAGTTGTCTTTTATTGTCCCCATCACAAGGTGCACCTGTGTAAGGATCAAGCTATTTAATTAGCTTCTTGATATGCCACACCTGTCAGGTGGATGGATTGTCTTGGCAAAGGAGAAATACTCACTAACAGGTATGTAAACAAATTTGTGCAAAAACATTTGAGAGAAATAAGCATTCTGTGCGTATGGAACATTTCTGGGATCTTTTATTTCAGCTCATGAAACATGGGACCAATACTTTACATTTACATTTTTGTTCAGTGTATTTTGGACCATTTTCAATGATGTTGACTACTTTAAAACGTATTTTTCTTTAGAACCGCTGGACAGATTGGCACCAAATTTGGTATATGTGACCGGATTTAGGAAACTAGGCTTATGTTGCAAGTCACGACTTCACAGGAGAGCCGTTTGAACGTAAAACATATTTTTTTATCAAAATGCATTTCTTAGCAGAAATGTGAACTTTCATGTGCCTTAATAACAAACTCATAGCAACCTTCCCAACAGCCATGATTGGCTGAGATAATGAGTGGGCTGGACATGCCGAGATAGGAGTTTGGATTGGTTTGCCATAGATCCCGTCAGTCTGTGTTGGTAATTCTGTCAAACGCAACTTTTTTTTAAAGGTATTGTGTAGTGGAGCTGCATAAGTGTGGCTCTCCACTTACTGAAGGATCATGTTTTGAAATCAGTGGAATTTTAGTATGATAGCTAAAGAAATGGAAGAAACAACTGTCTCCGGATTACATCTTCAAACTAAGGGCAACAGTGGCATGGCATTCCTGACAGGGAGCCGCGTCCATGCACGATGATGTATACAGGTAAGATAGTCTAGCATTAGCTAGCTAATGTTACATTTTCAGATGTTATTATTCATTTCACAGAGCTGTTTGCTGTTGTAGTTAGAGCCTAATGTTAGCTAGCTAACATTGAACATGGTTGGTTAGCTCCCAGCACTGTGGCATTGTTGGCACTGTTCATTGTTGTTTAACTAGCTAACGTTAGCTGGCTGGCTCGTTAGCTAATGTTATGTGACATGTGTGAACTTACACTTTGTTTACCTAGCTAGGTACATTGCTTACCTAGCTAGCAAGCTATATGTCTTAAGCTAAAGTGTACTGTTAGCTAGCTCGTTAACGTTAGCTGGCTGGCTCCCTAGCTGACATTATTAGTTTTCCAGAGCCGTGTGCTGTTCTAGTTAGAGCCTAATGTTAGGTAGCTAACATTTAACATGGTTGGTTAGCTCCCAGCACTGTGTCTGTGGCATTGTTGGCACTGTTCATTGTTGTTTAACTAGCTAACGTTAGCTGGCTGGCTCATTAGCTAACATTATATGACGTGTGTGAACTTACACTTTGTTTACCTAGCTAGCAAGCTATACATCTTAAGCTAAAGTGTACTGCTAGCTAGCTAACGTTAGCTGGCTCCCTAGCTGACATTATTATTTGTTTCCCAGAGCCGTGTGCAGTTCTAGTTAGAGCCTAATTTTAGTTAGCTAACTTTAAACTTAAAAAAAGAATGTAACCTTTATTTAACTAGGCAAGTCAGTTGAGAACAAATTCTTATTTACAATGACGGCCTACCGGGGAGCAGGGGGTTAACTGCCTTGTTCAGGGGCAGAACTACAGATTTTTACCTTGTTAGCTCAGGGATTCGATCTAGCAACCTTTCAGTTATTGGCCCAACGCTCTAACCACTAGGCTACCTGCCGCTAACCAATCATGGTTTGTTTAAATAGCTAAAGTTGACTGGCTGGCTCGTTAGCTAACGTTACGTGACGTGTGTACAACACCCGTTGAATACGGCCGGTATCAGTAAACGTCTGCAAAAAAAGCGTAATGAAATTGTTGCCAGCAGAGCTGGTTAGGCTGTTTCATGTTATCCAGAAGTAAACAAATCATCGGCCAGAGCGTCAAGTGTGCGCTCCGAGAGCAAAACGAGATGGGTGGGGCTAAAGCTTAGGGTGAGGGTGCTGAGTGGGTGTAGACAATGAAGAGCTCTTCACTAGATAGCAAAACATTCAAAGGCGATTTTCTCAAAAGTGAGTTTACAAGTTGATCAACTTTCAAAGCAGAATTACTTTCCCACTGTTTCTCAAATGCAGTGAATGATATACCATTTTGTAGCTCTGAGTCTCTACTTTTATATAATGTAAAAAACACAATTTCAAATTTTGCTACATAAGACCGAATCCAGGTGTTGAATCACATATAGCATCTGTAGATGCACACCATCAAACAAAAATAATTTAAACAGAATTTCACTTAGGGCCCCCAAAAGGCTAGGTCCGGCTCTGACTGCATGTGTAGGCTAATTATGAGTCACCAGCTGTGACTTGTGGTCAGTATCCTTGCATCACCGTTTTCTAGAGGGCAGTATTGGGCTTCAAATTCTGTCAAAGGGGAGCTGAAAAATCAACAACGGATAATTGTTTGAATTAACAGGATGGCAGCATCCTTTTTTGATAAGAGGAAGACCATTAATTTTTCGGAAGAAGCACATTGGGCATGACATCGATTGACATTGATTTTCTTAATAGCCTACTGTATGCTATTGTGTTTATCTGCATTCTGAACAAATACTAGAGTTTTTGCACTGCTCGTTGAGAATATAAGTACTTTTAATTGAATTACACCCAAGCTACATCAAAGGGACTTTTTATTTCTGAGCATTCACATAATGCCAAAATAAATATATTTTTATTGAATGCATAAGCAATGCCTGACAGGGAACGCTGAGTGCTTTCTCAATTCAAGACAGGTAGCCTACTAACCCTCACACAATAACTTGAGATACGTGTCATCTCTAATCTCATAAAGCAGAAGTGAAAGAATATAGCCTAACTGAGATGGGAGACTTTATTTAAATCCCCTACTTTTCAACACAATAATAATATTTTAATTATAGGTTTATGGAGTCTTTATATGTTTTCTATTCGCAAAGTGATGATAAACGTATATAAGCTAACAGAAGGCAGCCCTAAGGATAGTGGTATGCATTTGTTTGAGACCCACATAAGTAACCTTATTCATTTTACTCAATTGCATTTCTATAAAAAAAAAGTTATATAAAACAAGTCTGTTGTGAAATTGTTAGATTACTTGTTAGATACTACTGCATGGTCGGAACTAGAAGCACAAGCATTTCGCTACACTCGCATTAACATCTGCTAACCATGTGTATGTGACAAATAAAATTTGATTTGATGTCCTTGAAATTATGGGCTGATCTGTTCACCCATCACCTGTCTTTGTGCTTGTCTCCACCCCCCTCCAGGTGTCGCCAATCTTCCCCATTATCCCCAGTGTATTTATACCTGTGTTCTCTGTTTGTCTGTTGCCAGTTCGTTTTGTTTCATGAAACCTACCAGCGTTTTCCCCCTTGCTCCTGTCTGTTCTAGTTCACAATTTCTAGTTTTTCCCAGTGTTGGCCATTCTGCCTACCCTGACCC
Source organism: Hucho hucho (assembly GCA_003317085.1). Lineage (NCBI taxonomy): Eukaryota > Metazoa > Chordata > Actinopteri > Salmoniformes > Salmonidae > Hucho > Hucho hucho. The sequence goes on along the minus strand of QNTS01004021.1, from coordinate 22,819 downwards.
TGCCTGCCGTTCTCTACCTTGCGACACCACACAGGATTATTGACCCCTGCCTGCTCTGGCCCTGAAACTGCCTGCCGTTCTGGACTTTTGGCGCCCTATTTGGATTACTGACCTCTGCCTGCCCTTGACCTGTCATTTTGCCTGCCCCTGTACTAGTAATAAACTTGTGTTACTTCGACACTGTCTGCATCTGGGTCTTACCTGAAACGTGATAGTACGAACTGGCCATGACTGACCCAGCAGACTCGGACCAGCTCTGCAAAGCCATCTCCTCCCAAGGACCCACCATTGGAAAGCACGAGGAGTTGCTTCGTGGAAGGGTTCCAGACCAAACGCCATAACCAAGCATTGAACACATTGCTGGAGCAATTCCGCGGGTTGTCTGTTAGGCAGACTACCACAACGTTAACCTCCCAGCCCCAGTAACCCGGCTGTTAGCAGCGCCGCCTCCCCGGTCACCCCAGTTTCGTGGGAACCCACTTACCTCCCCCGGAACGCTTCGATGGAGAGTCGGGCACCTGTTGGGCTTTTCTCACTCAGTGTTCCCTCATCATCGAGCTGCAACCTTCCTCCTTCCCCTTGGACAGCTCTAAGATAGCGTACCTCATCCCGCTGATGTCCGGGAGGGATCTCGCCTGGGCTACGGCAGTATGGAAACAACAGTCAGCCATATGCTTCAGTATGGAGGAGTTTGTGGCAGAGGTACAGAAAGTTTTCGATGCTCCATTGTCCAGGAGAGAGGCTGCCCGGAAGTTACTTCAGCAAGACTCCCGCAGTGTGGCAGACTATAATGTGGATTTCCGCACGTTGGCAGCTGAGAGTGCCTGGAACCTGGAAGAGCTGTTTGACATGTTCCTGCACGGAGTATCAAGGAAGTAAAGGAGATTGCAGCCCGGGAACTACCAACGGATCTCGACTCGCTCATCGCCTTGACCATTTGGATCGATGGGTGACTACGGGAACAAAGGAAGGAGAGGAGATTAGATTTCACTCGCCCGTCCAAGGATTCCACCTCACCTCCGAGGCATCCCGTTGCCGAGGCATCCCGTTTCCGAGTTCCCCCGAGGCTCCGAAGACTGCCGATTCACCTCTTCCCGAGCCTATGCAACTAGGCAGAGCTAAGCTGTCTCCAGCTGAACAGCTGTACAGGCTTCACACTAAGAGTTGCCTGTATTGCGGAACTAGTGGTTATTTCGTCTCCACCTGTCCACTAAAAGACCAGGCTCACCGGCAGGAGCAAATACTCTGGTGGGCCACATGGATAATCTTTCCTCTCCCCTTACTCGCATCGCTTTCCATTACATTTTGATGTGCGGGAACCAGTCGAAATCTCTCCGGGTACTCATCGACTCTGGGGCCGATGAGAGCTTTATGGACGCTACCCAGGCTTTTGATCTGGACATCCCCACTCAGCCCTCCTCCATTCCAATGGATGATAGCGCACTGGACGGGCGCTCTATAGGCCGGGTCACCCACAATACCACGACTGTGGGATTGACCTTCTCCTAGGCACTACTCTGCCCAGGGGACGACTGTCCTCTCTGTCGGGTCCGGAGACCTAGGCTATGGAGACCTACATTGAGGACTCCCTAGCTGCAGGGTTCATCCGTCCTTCTGCCTGCCTCCGCCACCGGCGCAAGGACAAAACCCTGCACCCATGCATCGACTACCGGGTTCTCAACAACATTAAAATGAAGAACCGCTACCAGTTACCCCTCATCTCCTTGGCCTTCGAGCCTCTCCAGGGGGCCACCGTGTTCTCCAAGTTTGACCTACAGAACGCCTGTCACCTGGTGCGGATACGGGAACGGGACGAGTAGAAGACAGCATGGCCAGCGGTCCCTATGAGTATCTGGTCGTGCCATTTGGCCTTACCAACGCCACTGCTGTGTTCTAGGTTCTGGTTAATGATGTTCATAACCCTTAGTATAGGGTGTCCAATCAAAAAGGTACATTTTGACCAATCGGTAAAATACGTTAATTGTGTAGATAATCCTCTAAGAAAACCAATGGTCCAAACCCGATGTCTCTATCATACGGTGTGTTCATAAATTATAATAATTTTTTATTGTATCTTCATTTAACTACTTAGGGAGTGGTGGGGCACTACCCGGTGAAATACAAGGCGCCAAATTCAAAATCCAAAAGTTGAATTAATTAACATTCATCAATATACAAGTGTTGCATAGTCATCAAAAACTCTGCTTCTTGGCAATATCACAGCGTTGTCAGATTTCAAAAAGGCTTTACGGCGAAAGCACTACATTTGATTGTTTGAGGGTAGCACCTCCAATATTTTTCCATCCACACAAAACACATTTCACAGCGAAAACAAATCCCTTACCTTTTGAAGAACTTCTGCTGAAGGCTTCCCAAGTGTCCAACGAAGACATCCAATGGTTCTTTTGTTAGAAAAAGTCATTTATTATATCCATAAATCTCTGTTTGGTTGGCGCATTATGTCCATAAAATACAGCGTCCACTCGCCCATTGAACCGTGAAGAGAACTCGTTCAACCTATACCTATACACTTGTCCAAGAACAATCAAACATCATTGATAATGTATCCTTAGGAACACTTTTATGTATATTTAGTATAATATTTCAACCGGATTATAAACTGGGCGATAGGAAAGGAAAAAACCACAGCGCGCGCGAGCCCGTGAGCACGCATCCTCTTCTGTTTACATCCGATGACCACTTCGAAATTCTTCTTCTATTAACATCCAGAGCAACTAAACATAATCAAACACTGTCTAGAGACTGTTGACATCCAGTGGAAGCAATAGGTACTGCAATCTTACTCCCATATATGGTCATTTTCAATAGGGAGGGGTTCAAAATGAGGCAATGTGTCAAATATACTTTTTCCAGGACAGAAATTCCTCGGATTTTCACCTGCTATATCCATTCTGTTATACTCACAGACATTATGTTAACACTTTTAGAAACTTCAGAGTGTTTCCTATCCAATAGTACTAATTATGTGCATATCCTATTTTCTGGGCCTGAGTGGGAGGCATTTTACTTTGGGCACGCCAGACTCTCCAAAACCGTCACCTTGGGAGCCGCTCCCAAAGAAGTTAACCATCACCAATTGTAAATTTTCTCGTAAATTACAATAGATAAATGGCTGATTCATTTTTCCTTGCACCGTAGGTTCATGTACTTTGATGTGAAGCGGTCAAATTACCGCTCTATTAATTGTTTTTACCTTTAATCCCAGAAAATGGGCCTTAACTCAAAAAGGGTTCTTGCCATCTTGTTTCATGGCTAAAAGCCCATTTGGCCAAACCTGTGCTCACCGAGTTTTGTCTTAGAAGTCTTTTCCATATGGGAGAAATGTCCATGTCACTTTGGTGATGTTTTGTACATTTGCAATAAGCAGCCAGTCGCCATCTGGTGGAATTTTCCGGGAGGGCAGAAAAAAGACCAAAATATTAAACATTTATAAAACGGGAACCAAATGTCCGAGAGACTTTATTTGATTACTTCCCAAAAGATCTGGCCCTGGGGCACGGACTGAGGCCGTTGGCCTATTTTAAAAACATTTGTGGACGTCTAGTAAGGGACCGTATATTTGCAATATGGAGATCCTAATCAATCATACAGCACTTTTTTTTTTATTTAACCTTTATTTAACCAGGTAGGCAAGTTGAGAACAAGTTCTCATTTACAACTGTGACCTGGCCAAGATAAAGCAAAGCAGTTCAACACATACAACACATTGGAGTAAACAAACACACAGTCAATAATACAGTAGAAAAAAAAATTATCTATATACAATGTGTGCAAATGAGGTAAGATGAGGTAAGGAACGTAAGGGAATAAATAGGCCATGGTGGCGAAGTACAGCATAGCAATTTAACACTGGAATGGTTAATGTGCAGTAGATGAATGTGCAAAGTAAAAATACTGGGGTGCAAAGGAGCAGGATAAATAAATGAATACAGTAGGGGATGAGGTAGTTGGTTGAACTATGTACAGGTGCAGTGATCTGTCAGCTGCTCTGACAGCTGGTGCTTAAAGCTAGTAAGGGAGATAAGTGTCTCCAGTTTCAGTGATTTTTGTAGTTCGTTCCAGTCATTGACAGCGGAGAACTGGAAGGAAAGGCGGCCAAAAGAGGAATTGGCTTTGGGGGTGACCAGTGAGATATACCTGCTGGAGCGTGTGCTACGGGTGGGTGCTGCTATGGTTACCAGCGAGCTGAGATAAGGCGGGGCTTTACCTAGCAGGGACTTGTAGATGACCTGGAGCCAGTGGGTCTGGCGACGAGTACGTAGCGAGGGCCAGACGACTAGAGCATACAGGTCGCAGTGGTGGGTGGTATAAGGGGCTTTGGTGACAAAGCGGATGGCACTGTGATAGACTGCAACCAGTTTGCTGAGTAGAGTATTGGAAGCTGTTTTGTAGATGACATCGCCAAAGTCGAGAATCGGTAGGAAAGTCAGTTTTACTAGTGCAAGTTTGGCAGCATGAGTGAAGGAGGCTTTGTTGCGAAATAGAAAGCTGATTCTTGATTTCATTTTGGATTGGAGATGTTTAATGTGAGTCTGGAAGGAGAGTTTACAGTCTAGCCAGACACCTAGGTATTTGTAGTTGTCCACGTATTCTAGGTCAGAGCCATCCAGGGTAGTGATGCTAGTCGGGCGGGCGGGTGCAGGCAGCGAACAGTTGAAAAGCATGCATTTGGATTTACTAGCGTTTAAGAGCAGCTGGAGGCCACGGAAGGAGTGTTGTATGGCATTGAAGCTCGTTTGAAGGTTAGTTAACACAGTGTCCAAAGAAGGGCCAGAAGTATACAGAATGGTGTCGTCTGCATAGAGGTGGATCAGAGAATCACCGGCAGCAAGAGCGACATCATTGATGTATACAGAGAAGAGAGTCGGCCCAAGAATTGAACCCTGTGGCACCTCCATAGAGACTGCCAGAGGCCCGGACAACAGGCCCTCCGATTTAACACACTGAACTCTGTCTGCAAAGTAGTTGGTGAACCAGGCGAGGCAATCATTAGAGAAACCAAGGCTGTTGAGTCTGCCGATAAGGATGTGGTGATTGACAGAGTCGAAAGCCTTGGCCAGGTCAATGAATACGGCTCCACAGTAATGTCTCTTATCGATGGCGGTTATGATATCGTTTAGGACCTTGAGCGTGGCTGAGGTGCACCCGTGACCAGCTCGGAAACCGGATTGCACAGCGGAGAAGGTACGGTTGGATTCGAAGTGGTCAATGATCTGTTTATTAACTTGGCTTTCGAAGACTTTAGAGAGGCAGGGCAGGATGGATATAGGTCTATAGCAATTTGGGTCTAGGGTGTCACCCCCTTTGAAGAGGGGGATGACCGCAGCAGCTTTCCAATCTTTTGGGATCTCGGACGACACTAAAGAGAGGTTGAGCAGACTGGTAATAGGAGTTGCAACAATGGCGGCAGATAGTTTTAAAAAGAGAGGGTCCAGATGATCTAGTCCAGCTGATTTGTACGGGTCCAGATTTTGCAGCTCTTTCAGAACATCTGCTATCTGGATTTGGGTGAAGGAGAAGCTGGGGAGGCTTGGACAAGTAGCTGCGGGGGGGCGGAGCTGTTGGCCGGGGTTTGAGTAGCCAGGAGGAAAGCATGGCCAGCCGTAGAGAAATGCTTGTTGAAATGTTCGATTATCATGGATAATCGGTGGTGACCGTGTTACCTAGCCTCAGTGCAGTGGGCAGCTGGGAGGAGGTGCTATTGTTCTCCATGGACTTGACAGTATCCCAAAACTTTTTGGAGTTAGAGCTACAGGATACAAATTTCTGTTTGAAAAAGCTAGCCTTTGCTTTCATGACTGATTGCGTGTATTGGTTCCTGACTTCCCTGAACTGTTGCATATCGCGGGGACTATTCGATGCAATAGCAGTCCGCCACAGGATGTTATTGTGCTGGTCAAGGGCAGTCAGGTCTGGAGTGAACCAAGGGCTGTATCTGTTCTTAGTTCTACATCTTTTGAAAGGGGCATGCTTATTTAAGATGGTGAGGAAGTTGCTTTTAAAGAACGACCAGGCATCCTCGACTGACGGAATGAGGTCAATATCTTGCCAGGATACCCGGGCCTGCTCGCAGAAGTGTTTTAGGGAGCGTTTGACAGTGATAGCGGATGCAGGCAATGAGGCAGTGGTTGCTGAGATCCTGATTGAAAACAGCAGAGGTGTATTTGGAGGGCAAGTTGGTCAGGATAATATCTATGAGGATGCCTATGTTTACAGATTTAGGATTGTACCTGGTGGGTTCCTTGATGATTTGTGTGAGATTGAGGGCATCTATCTTAGATTGTAGGACTGCCGGGGTGTTAAGCATATCCCAGTTTAGGTCACCTAACAGATCGAACTCTGAAGATAGATGGGGGGCAATCAATTCACATATGGTGTCCATGGCACAGCTGGGAGCTGAGGGGGGTCTATAGCAGGCGGCAACAGTGAGAGACTTATTTCTGGAGAGATTAATTTTTAGAATTAGAAGTTCGAACTGTTTGGGCATAGACCTTAGATAGGGAAGCTAACGTCATTCCGCTACCCAAGAATAATAAAGCCCCTTTAATTTTTCAAATAGCCAAACAATTAGCCTGTTATCAACCCTTAGTAAACTTCTGGAAAAAATTGTGTTTGACCAGATACAATGCTATTTTACAGTAAACAAATTGACAACAGTATTTCAGCATGCTTATAGGGAAGGTCAGTCAACAAGCACAGCACTTACACAAATGACTGATGATTGGCTAAGAGAAATTGCTGAAAAAATTATTGTGGGGGCTGTCTTGTTAGACTTCAGTGCAGCTTTTGACATTATTGATCATAGTCTGCTGCTGGAAAAACTTATGTGTTATGGCTTTACACCCCCTGCTAAAATGTGGATGAAGTTACTTGTCTAACAGAACACAGAGGGCGTTCTTCAATGGAAGCCTATCAAATATAATCCAGTTATAATCAGGAATTCCCCAGGGTAGCTGTTTAGGTCTGTTGCTTTTTTCAATTTTTACTAATGACATGCCACTGACTTTGAATAAAGCCAGAGTGTCTATGTATGCGATGACTCAACGCTATACACGTCAGCTACTACAGTGACTGAAATGACTGCAACACTCAACAAAGAGCTGCACTTAGTTTCAGAGTGGGTGGCAAAGAATAAGTTAGCCCTACATTTTTCTAAAACTAAAAGCATTGTATTTGGAACAAAACACTCACTAAACCTTAAACCTCAACTAAATCTTGTAATAAATAATGTGGAAATTGAGCAAGTTGAGATGACTAAAATGCTTGGAGTAACACTAGATTGTAAACTATCATGGTCAAAACATATTGATGCAGTAGTAGCTAAGATGGGGAGAAGTCTGTCTATAATAAAGCAATGCTCTGCCTTCTTAACTTCTTAGGGCTAGGGGGCAGTATTCCTAGTTTCCGCCTGTCTGACGTGTCCAAAGTAAACGGGCTGTTACTCAGGCCCAGAAGCTAGGATATGCATATAATTGGTACTGTTGAAGTTTCCAAACCCGTAAAAAGTATGTCTGTGGCTATAACAGAACTGATTTGGCAGGCAAAACCCCGAAGGAAATCCAACCAGAAAAAAATTATAATAATTCAGCTCCCATGCTCTTATTTTGAAAAGCTATTGGGCTTGTATTTTGAAAAATGAATAAGTATTTTCACAGTGTTTCGGCGCGCTCTGGGGAGAGCACACGCATGGTAATTTGCCTTCTCTATTGAACATAGTTCTTTCCGCGTGAAATGTTATAGTTTATTAACATTTTAGACAACCTAATGATTATATAGAGACTTTGTTTGATAAAAATAGATGTAGATTACCGGGAGAATTTTGGACTTTTCTGTCGTCGTTTTGATGGAGTGGATTTCTGTGGATTGCTGAATTCAATGGCGCCATCTAAACGGCGTTTTTCGGATATAAATTTGTACTTTATTGAACAAAACAAACATTGGTTGTGTAGCTGGGACCCTCCTGGTTGCAAACATCAGAAGATCTTAAAAAGTAAGTGAGATTTTTTATATCTCTATTTTGTGATTTTGTGTCGCCAGTGCTGGTTGAAAAAGCTATTTTGGTGTGAGGCGCTGACCTCAGATAATCAAATGTTTTGACAACACTGTTAGATTACCAATAATCTAAGCTTTGTAACAGTATGCAACACTTGTATTTCCATGAATGTTAAATATTACGAATTCTTATTTTGAATTTGGCTCGCCTTGTTTTCTCCAAAAACGATCCCGTTCACTGGATCGGATCCCTAAGAGGTTTTAACAACACTATCAACAAGACAGGTCCTACAGGCCCTAGTTTTGTCGCACTTGGACTACTGTTCAGTCGTGCGGTCAGGTGCCACAAAAAAGTACTTTAAAGATAGTGCAGCCTGCCCCGGGATGTCTTCCTGGGGGCTCAGAAGTTGCCCTGGACCTCTCCTGGACCTCTCTTTGTTGTTCAAGCAGGTTCTAACCATAAGTACAAATCACAAATTGGTATGTAAACTGTCAAATCTACACTACATAATGTGTATACCATTACCTGTCATCTTTACATTTCTTAGAATATCATGATGGGGGGAAAAGGGAGAAATTCATACGTAAAACAATAATTGTGATGCGGATCTTAAATTGTGGCATTTCTTCAACAGGACTTCTCTCTGCTGTCTGGTTCCTGAAAGATGTTGATGAAATCACTCACCCTGAAGCTCTACTAGCCCCACAACATTAGACATGAAACCCTCCTGTCCATCTTCAATACCTTAAGCAACACACACACAATGATATCCCCATAGACACGTAGGGCCGTTTGTGCCCATATTCAGAAATGCATTCCCTGGTTGGCATGAATCTTCAGTTAGAACATTTTACTGACTCATCATATGTCGAGTTATTCCACCAACGATTGAGGGAAATGTATCTTGTTTTTCAACTTGATTAGAACATTATAACATTTCTTAAGTCTAGAGCCTGCACTGTTTGTAAGTCTGTAACATCTATGTAAATACATTACATTGCAGTTTTGTGCTAAATGTTGTTACACAAGACCATGATAAAGGTAGTATTGTTAACCTATACCTAATACCATATCATAATTTTGTGTGTTGTTTTAAAATAAATATGTATTTTTGTTCTATATTCACTAAAACTCTCCTTCACAATGCTAAAAATTTGTGAATAGGTTACGTAAAAGTGAAAGTATGCAAGCTATCTACTTGTAAGAACACACATTGAAATTACATTGAAATTGCATTATGCGATTACAAAATGTGGAACTTCATACAATGGGCATTTTCCAGACAAACATTAAAATATATATATATATATATATTGTTTTCAGCAATAGTAGCAGTACTTATTACATTTATGAGAAGGTGTTACAGCAGGTCGCACGTACTGGTCCGCATATCGACATACCAAAGTTCCTCCACTGAAGGTCAGACCTCCACCTAGCATTGCGGCTTGCCGTTCAAGAAACGCTAGTGGACCGATGAGCGATTGCCGACTATCGGCTTGCCGATGGTCTGCCACCGGAGGCCCGACTGTGGCAAGCCGTCAAAAAACGCTAGCGGACCGACAGGTCATTGCTAGCTGGGTAAGGGCGGGGATAGTAGTAACCTTAATCATTATCGCCCCATTTCAAGGCTTCCTTGTCTAGCTAAGATTCTTGAATTCTTGGTAAATGTACAACTTTGCTCTTTGTTATCTGACAAATGTATTTTGAATATAAACCAATCAGGGTTTAGGCCTGGGCATAGCACAATTACAGCAACCACTTTAGTTGTTAATGATCTTGTCAATGCTTTAGACACTAAAATCAAATGTGCTGCTTTGTTTGTGGACCTGTCAAAAGCTTTTGATACTGTTGATCATGCTATTTTATTGAATAAGTTGTCCTTGTTAGGCCTGGGCTCTGACGCCTGTTCATGGTTTCATGATTATCTTATTGACAGAACTCAGGCCATTGTGATTGATTGGGTTAAGTCTGAATTTCTTGAAGTACATAAAGGTGTACCACAGGGATCGATATTGGACCTATTCGCTTCACTATTTATATAAACACCATTGGTCAATCTGTAAAACAAAATTACCTTCTCCTATATGCGGATGATAATATTATGTACAGTACGCTATTGCCCCGACTGTTGATCTGGCTGTTTCGAAACTACATTCAGATTTTATAGCTATACAGGAATCCCTTGCTACTTTAAAACTTAAAATGGACAAAACTAAATACATGTTCTTTTCAAACTCTCGTAAGAATGTTTCAGATAAACTACATGTTTGCTCATTAGATGGTTCTCCAATCGAACATGTTCCCGCATATAAATACTTAATAATTTGGATTTAAATGGATTTGACATTTAAAAAACATGTAGATGAGCTGGTTAAGAAGATAAGATTTAAAGTTGGCTTTTTCTACAGAAACAGATTGTGCGTTTCTCTAAGCAGTAGAAAGAAGATTATTCAGTCAACCTTTTTATCTGTTCTTAATTATGGTGATATTATTTATCAAAGTGCAGCTGCTACTACACTTAAACCTTCGGATGGCATCTAACATAGTGCCCTTCATTTTGTTACAGATGACAGTTTTGACACTCATCACTGCATCCTGTTTCAAAAGGTTGGCTGGACTTCGCTAAAGACCCGTAGATCTCTACATTCCTCCCTTTTGTTTACAAGGCCCTACTTCATAAACTTCCGTCTTATTTAACTTTGCTGTTGAAGTATAGACACCCGTTCACAGGATTGGTTAACTCTTGAGATTCCTAGGGTCTCCACCGAGCTAAGTAAATCTGCTTTTAGTTTTAATGCATCATATTGCTGAAACCTAATTCAAAATACATTTCATCTTGATGTTCTAGTGCTGTTCAGGCAATTTAAAGTATTCATTGGGGACGTATTGCTTCCCATGACTGTGTTTTTGTATATTAATATATATACATATATATATGTATATATATACACAGTACAAGTCAAATATTTGGACACACCTAATCATTCAAAGGGTTTTTCTTTATTTTCACTATTTTCTACATTGTAGAATATTAGGGAAGACATCAAAACTATGAAGTGACACATATGGAATCATGTAGTAACCAAAAAAGTGTTAAACAAATGTTTGATTCTTCAAAGAAGCCACCCTTTGCCGTGATGACAGCGTTGCACACTCTTGGCATTCTCTCAACCAGCTTCACCTGAATGCTTTTCCAACAGTCTTGAAGGACTTCCCACTCTGCGGTCCAACTCATCTAAAACCATCTCAATTGGGTTGAGGTCAGGTAATTGTGGAGGCCAGGTCACCTGATGCAGCACTCCATCACTCTCCTCTTTGGTCAAATAGCCCTTACACTGCCTGGAGGTGAGTTGGGTCATTGTCCTGTTGAAAAACGAAGCGCAAAACAGATGGGATGGCGTATTGCTGCAGACTGCTGTCGTATCCATGCTGGTTAAGTGTGCCTTGAATTTTAAATAAATCACGGACAGTGTCCCCAGCAAAGCAACCCCACACCATCAAAACTCATCCTCCATGCTTCACGGTGGGAACCACAAATGCAGAGATCATCCGTTCACCTACTCTGCGTCTTACAAATACACGGCGGTTGGAACCAAAAATCTCAAATTTGGACTCATCAGACCAAAGAACAGATTTCCACCGGTCTAATGTCCATTGCTCGTATTTCTTGGTCCNCTGGTGGCCACACCAGATACTGACTGTTACTTTTTTCAGGGACACATTATTCAATTTCTTTTAGTCACATGTCTGTGGAACTTGTTCAATTTATGTCTCAGTTGTTGAATCTTATGTTCATACAAATATTTACACGTTTGCTGAAAATAAACGCAGTTGACAGTGTGAGGACGTTTCTTTTTTTGTTGAGTTTTAGTAACCAAAAAAGTGTTAAATAAATCGAAATATATTTTATATTTAAGATTCTTCAAAGAAGCCACCCTTTGCCGTGATGACAGCGTTGCACACTCTTGGCATTCTCTCAACCAGCTTCACCTGAATGCTTTTCCAACAGTCTTGAAGGACTTCCCACTCTGCGGTCCAACTCATCTAAAACCATCTCAATTGGGTTGAGGTCAGGTAATTGTGGAGGCCAGGTCACCTGATGCAGCACTCCATCACTCTCCTCTTTGGTCAAATAGCCCTTACACTGCCTGGAGGTGAGTTGGGTCATTGTCCTGTTGAAAAACGAAGCGCAAAACAGATGGGATGGCGTATTGCTGCAGACTGCTGTCGTATCCATGCTGGTTAAGTGTGCCTTGAATTTTAAATAAATCACGGACAGTGTCCCCAGCAAAGCAACCCCACACCATCAAAACTCATCCTCCATGCTTCACGGTGGGAACCACAAATGCAGAGATCATCCGTTCACCTACTCTGCGTCTTACAAATACACGGCGGTTGGAACCAAAAATCTCAAATTTGGACTCATCAGACCAAAGAACAGATTTCCACCGGTCTAATGTCCATTGCTCGTATTTCTTGGTCCAAGCAAGTCTCTTCAACTTATTGGTATCTTTTAGTAGTGGTTTCTTTGCAGCAAATCGACAGTGAAGGCCTGATTCACGCAGTCTCCTCTGAACAGTTGATGTTGTCTATTACTTTAACTCTGGGTCTTCTTTTCCTGTGGTGGTCCTCATGAGAGCTAGTTTCATCATAGCGCTTGATGGTTTTGCGACTGCACTTGAAGAAACTTTCAAAGTTCTTGAAATGTTCCGCATTGACTGACCTTCATGTCTTAACTTCTTTGGGAGCAGCGCATGAGGTGACCGTTTTGGAGAGCCTGGCGTGCCCAAAGTAAAATGCCTCCCATTCAGGCCCAGAAAATAGGATATGCACATATTTAGTACCATTAGTACCACATATTTAGTACCAGCGCCCCACCACTCCGTAAGAAGTTAAAAGAATGATGAATGGTCATTTCTCTTTGTTTATTTGAGCGGTTCTTGCCATAATATGGACTTAGCCCTATTTGGTAAAATACCATCTTTTGTATACCACTCCTACCTTGTCACAACACAACTGATTGACTCAAACTCCTTAACTTCTTAGGGAGCGGCTGCATAGGTGACGGTTTTGGAGAGTCTGGCGTACCCAAAGTAAAATGCCTGCCACTCAGGCCCAGAAAATAGGATATGCACATAATTGGTACTATTGGATAGGAAACACTGTGAAGTTTCTAAGAGTGTTAAAATAATGTATGTGAGTATAACAGAACTGATATAGCAGGCGAAAACCAGAGGAAAATCCATCCGGATTTGCAGTTTGTTTTGTACTTTCTTCTCAAGGCTGCCTATTAATTTTTATTTTAACCAGGACTGAGACTGCAGTACCTATGGTTTCCACTAGATGTCAGCAGTCTATATACAAAGATTGAGAGTGATTGGAGTAAGAGGAACGGATAGGAACAGTAAATGGTTAGGGGACCACTTTTGTAAACAAGGTTTGACGCGTGCGAGATTGTGAACGCGCCCCACTTTATTTTTCTTTACTATCGTTCACGTTATCGTCCGGTTGAAATATTACAGCAAATATACACAAAAGGATACCTAAGGATACATTAACTTCTTAGGGAGCAGCGCACGAGGTGAAGGTTTTGGAGAGCCTGGCGTGCCCAAAGTAAAATGCCTCCCATTCAGGCCCAGAAAATAGGATATGCACATATTTAGTACCATTGGGTAGGAAACACTCTGAAGTCTCTAAAAGTGTTAACATTTTGTCTGTGAGTATAACAGAACGGATATGGCAGGCGAAAACCAGAGGAATTTCTGTCCTGGAAAAAGTGGTTTTGACACATTGCCTCATTTGGAACCCCTCCCTTATGAAAATTCCCATATAAGGGCATATGAATGCAGTACCTATTGCTTCCTCTGGATGTCAACAGTCTCGAGAAAGTGTTCTGATTCTTTTTAGATGCTTTTAGAGCAGAGAAGAAGACAAATAAGGAAGTGTCCACGCAGATGTCAATAGAAGTAAATGCGCGCTCCCGGCTGGCGCCTTCTTTGGTTTTTTCCTTTCTTATCGCCCAGTTTATATTCCGGTTGAAATATTATACTATTTATACATAAATTGTTCCTAAGGATACATTTAAAATTGTTTGATTGTTCTTGGACAAGTTTATAGGTATAAGTTGAATGAGTTCTCTTCACGTTTCAATGGACGATTGGAGGCTCTATTTTCTCATTATAACACGCCAACCAAACAGAGATTTATGGATATAATACATAACTTTTTCTAACAAAAGAACCATGGATTGTCTTCGTTGGACACTTGGGAAGCCCTCAGCAGAAGTTCTTCAAAAGGTAATTGATTTGTTTTCGCTGTGAAATGTGTTTTCTGTGAACCGTGAAGGCTTATGAATTATGCTAATGGTAAATATGTGGGGTGCTATCCTCAAACAATCAAATGTGGTGCTTTCGCCGTAAAGCCTTTTTGAAATCTGACAACGCTGTGATATTGCCAAGAAGCAGAGCTTTTGATGACTATGAAACACTTGTATATTGATCCATGTTTAATAATTCAACTTTTGGATTTTGAATTTGGCGCCTTGCATTTCACCTGGTAGTGTCGGGAGTGGGGCGCTAGCGCCCCAGCGCACCTTGCTGCTCCTTAAGAAGTTAAAAATGATGTTTGATTTGTTTGTAGAAAGTTTATAGGTATAATTTGAACGTGTTCTCTTCACGGTTCAATGGGCGACTCAACGGTGGATTTTATGATCATAACGCGCCAACCAAACGGAGATTTATGGATATAATAAATTACTTTTTCTAACAAAATAACCATTGGATGTCTTCGTTGGACACTTGGGAAGCCCTCAGCAGAAGTTCTTTGAAAGGTAAGGGATTTGTTTTCACTGTGATATGTGTTTTGTGTGAACCGCGCTGGTTTATGAATTTATGCTAACGCAGAAATATTAGAAGTGCTATCCTCAAACATTCAAATGTTGTGCTTTCGCCGTAAAGCCTTTTTGAAATCTGACAAAGCTGTGATATTGCCAAGAAGAAGAGCTTTTGATGACTATGCAACACTTGTATATTGATGAATGTTTAATAATTCAACTTTTGGATTTTGAATTTGGCACCTTGCATTTCACCGGGAAGTGTCGGGAGTGGGCGCCCCACCACTCCCTAAGTAGTTAATATTATTATTTAAACAAATTCTAATAAAAAATAGATATGACGATAGTGGACAACCTTGTTTTACTCTAGATAGTTTTAACCTGTTACGGCTCCAATCCTGTGAACGGGATTGATTTTGATTTTGACAGCATCCGGTGAAATGCAGAGCGCCAAATTCAAATTACAAAAATACTAATTTCAAACATTCATGAAAATACAAATTCTGCACACCCTTCAAAAGCTTAGACTTTTATTAATCTAACAGCATTGTCAGATTTCAAAAAGGCTTTACGGCGAAAGCAGAACATTTGATTGTCTGAGGACAGCACACCCACTCAAAAACTCAATTAATATAATAACATAACCAGCAGAGATGTCACAAAACTCAAAAATAGCATAAAATAAATCGCTTACCTTTGATGATCTTCCTCTGATGGCATATCAAAGCGTCCAGATTACACAATAAAAGGTCCTTTTGTTCGATAAAGTTAATCTTTATATCCATATAGCTCCGTTTGGTTGGCGCGTTTTGTTCAGTAATCCACCTGCCCAAAGGCTTTCATCCATGCAGACAAATGATATCCCAAAAGTACCCATAAAGTTTGCAGAAAAAAGTCAAACAGCATTTGTAATCAGTACTCAGATACCCTAAAATGAATATACACTATAATATTTCAGACGGAATATAACCTGCTGAATAGAAGAGATAACGAACTGAGCGCGCATTCCCTGTTACGTGCAGAATCCAAAACAGTACACTTGACGTGAACCCAGGAACTAGTGGTCTTACTCCCTTGATTTTCATGATTGAACGTTCAAACCTTTTTGTAAAGACTGTTGACATCTAGTGGAAGCCATAGGAACTGCAATCTGGGAGCTAAAATACCCAGCATTGAATAGCATGCCAATTGAAAACAGTGTGACATGACTGATTCAGACATCCCGGATGGATTTTGCTCGGGTTTTTGCCTGCCATATCAGTTCTGTTACACTCACAGACATTATGTTAACAGTTTTAGAAACTTCAGAGTGTTTTCTATCCAAAGCTACTAATTATATGCATATCCTAACTTCTGGGACTGAGTAACAGGCAGTTTACTTTGGGAACGTTTTTCATCCGAACTTCAAAATACTTCCCCCTAGCTCTAAGAAGTTAAACTTTCTGAGATGTAGCCATTATTTACTATTTTACACCTAGGGTTACTATACATAACTTTAACCCATTTTATAAGAGATTCCCCAAAATTGAAATATTCTAGGCATTTATATATAAGCTCCAGTCGTACTTTATCAAAAGCCTTTTCAAAATCAGCTATGAAAACCAGGCTTGTCTTATATTATCTCCAGGGTACAGGATGGCAACAACAACTGCCCGTGTTACACCAGGAATGCACAATCCCTCCATCAGTGCTCAGACTGTCCGCAATAGGCTGAGCGAGGCTGGACTGAGGGCTTGTAGGCCTGTTGTAAGGCAGGTCCTCACCAGACATCACAGGCAAAAATATTGCCTATGGGCACAAACCCACCGTCGCTGGACCAGACAGGACTGCCAAAAAGTGCTCTTCACTGACGAGTTGCGGTTTTGTCTCACCATGGGTGATGGTCGGATTTGCGTTTATCGTTGAAGGAATGAGCGTTACACCGAGGCCTGTACTCTGGAGCGGGATTGATTTGGAGGTCGAGGGTCCATCATGGTCTGGGGCTGTGTGTCACAGCATCATCGGACTGAGCCTGTTGTCATTGCAGGAAATCTCAACGCTGTGCGTTACAGGGAAGACATCCTCCTCCCTCATGTGGTACCCTTCCTGCAGGCTCATCCTGACATGACCTTCCAGCATGACAATGCCACCAGCCATACTGCTCATTCTGCATGTGATTTCCTGCAAGACAGGAATGTCAGTGTTCTGCCATTGAGCACGTCTGGGACCTGTTGGATCGGAGAGTGAGAACTTGCACGTGCCTTGGTGCAAGAGTGGGGTAACATCTCACAGCAAGAACTGGCAAATCTGGTGCAGTCCATGAGGATGAGATGCACTGCAGTACTTAATGCAGCTGGTGGCCACACCAGATACTGACTGTTACTTTTTTCAGGGACACATTATTCAATTTCTTTTAGTCACATGTCTGTGGAACTTGTTCAATTTATGTCTCAGTTGTTGAATCTTATGTTCATACAAATATTTACACGTTTGCTGAAAATAAACGCAGTTGACAGTGTGAGGACGTTTCTTTTTTTGTTGAGTTTTAGTAACCAAAAAAGTGTTAAATAAATCGAAATATATTTTATATTTAAGATTCTTCAAAGAAGCCACCCTTTGCCGTGATGACAGCGTTGCACACTCTTGGCATTCTCTCAACCAGCTTCACCTGAATGCTTTTCCAACAGTCTTGAAGGACTTCCCACTCTGCGGTCCAACTCATCTAAAACCATCTCAATTGGGTTGAGGTCAGGTAATTGTGGAGGCCAGGTCACCTGATGCAGCACTCCATCACTCTCCTCTTTGGTCAAATAGCCCTTACACTGCCTGGAGGTGAGTTGGGTCATTGTCCTGTTGAAAAACGAAGCGCAAAACAGATGGGATGGCGTATTGCTGCAGACTGCTGTCGTATCCATGCTGGTTAAGTGTGCCTTGAATTTTAAATAAATCACGGACAGTGTCCCCAGCAAAGCAACCCCACACCATCAAAACTCATCCTCCATGCTTCACGGTGGGAACCACAAATGCAGAGATCATCCGTTCACCTACTCTGCGTCTTACAAATACACGGCGGTTGGAACCAAAAATCTCAAATTTGGACTCATCAGACCAAAGAACAGATTTCCACC
>QNTS01004020.1:93207-105799 GCA_003317085.1 Hucho hucho | reverse complement strand
ACACCCTCCACACACACCCTCCACACACACCCTCTACATACACCCTCCACACACACCCTCCACACACAACGACAGTATCACATTAACCTGTATGTAGGAGGAGAGGTCGCTGGCCTCTTATGCAGACTGATCAATAGACTGAGTTTTCAGACGTTTGAAAGGTCCCCAGAACGTCGATATATGCCTTTCCTCTGCGCTCACAAAACAAAAGAGCACTGGGAGAGTAGTTTGTTTTAAGCCTTCCCCAAACCGTAGCCCTAACCTTAACCACTCAGAATTAATACCTAAACTTAACCCTTTGAGTTGTTTCTGATTGAAACTTGTAACCACACGGAATTAACACTGTAACAACGCAGAATTAATTCTTCAAAAATAGACCATACTACGTTGATTTTCGAAGGGAAACTATGAGATCTTGCTGTCTACAGAGCTTTTCTAACAACATTGACAGTTTGTTAAAGGGCTGAGAGCACACACACACACACACACACACATACACACACACACAGACCTCACGGCACAGATTATTGCAGGTGCACTGCTTCTTTAATGTCAAAGCTCCATATTGAGGCCAAAGCTTTCAGAGAGTAGAGGAGGAAGAGGAGCGGGGACGAGGAGAGGAAGTGAAGGAGAGGAAAGCAAAAGATTGAGGAGAAATAAAGAGAAGAGTTGTCCTTGGGCACCTGCACTCAACACGCACACACACCTGCCATCTCTCTCACACAGTCTCTCTGTCTCTGTCTCTCTGTCTCCTCTCAGGCTTTCTCTCTCTACCCACAACACACACCTTAAATCAAATACACCTGATATCTCTCTTGATTCAATTGGAGGTCTTTGCAAGGTCTATTTTTTATTTTTTATTTTATTTCACCTTTATTTAACCAGTTAGGCTAGTTGATAACAAGTTCTCATTTACAACTGCGACCTGGCCAAGATAAAGCAAAGCAGTGCGACAAAAACAACAACACAGTTACACATGGAATAGACAAAACATACAGTCAATAATACAATAGAAAAAAAGTATGTATACAGTGTGTGCAAATGAGGTAAGAAAGGGAAGTAAGGCAATAAATAGGACGTATTGGTGAAGTAATTACAATATAGCAATTAAACACTGGAGTGATAGATGTGCAGAAGATGAATGTGCAAGTATAGATACTGGGGTGCAAAGGAGCTAAATAAATAACAGTATGGGGATGAGGTAGTTGGATGGGCTATGTACAGGTTCAGTGATCTGTGAGCTGCTCTGACAGCTGGTGCTTAAAGCTAGTGAGGGAGATATGAGTCTCCTGCTTCAGTGATTTTTGTAGTTCGTTCCAGTCATTGGCAGCAGAGGAAGGAAAGGCGGCCAAAGTAGGAATGAGGTAAATTTCCTTTCAGGATATCCGGGCCAGGTCGATTAGAAAGGCCTGCTCGCTGAAGTGTTTTAGGGAGCGTTTGACAGTGATGAGGGGTGGTCGTTTGACCGCAGACCCATTACGGATGCAGGCAATGAGGCAGTGATCGCTGAGATCTTTGTTGAAGACAGCAGAGGTGGATTTGGAGGGCAAGTTGGTTAGGATGATATCTATGAGTGTGCCCGTGTTTACGGATTTGGGGTTGTACCTGGTAGGTTCATTGATAATTTGTGTGAGATTGAGGGCATCAAGCTTAGATTGTAGGATGGCCGGGGTGTTAAGCATGTCCCAGTTTAGGTCACCTAACTGCACGAGCTCTGAAGATAGATGGGGGGCAATCAATTCACATATGGTGTCCAGGGCACAGCTGGGGGCAGAAGGTGGTCTATAGCGGCAACGGTGAGAGACTTGTTTCTGGAAAGGTGGATTTTTAAAAGTAGGAACTCAAATTGTTTGGGCATAGACCTGGATAGTAAGACGGTTACAGAAGTCAACAAATGAGAGCACATAGGGAATGGGAGTGGAGCTAGGCACTGCAGGGCCTGGATTAACCTCTACATCACCAGAGGAACAGAGAAGCAGTAGGATAAGGGTACGGCTAAAGGCTATAAGAACTGGTCGTCTAGTACGTTCGGAACAGAGAGTAAAAGGAGCAGGTTTCTGGGCGCGATAGAATAGATTCAAGGCATAATGTACAGACAAAGGTATGGTAGGATGTGAATACAGTGGAGGTAAACTTAGGCATTGAGTGATGATGAGAGAGATATTGTCTCTAGAAACATAATTTAAACCAGATGAGGTCACCGCATGTGTGGGAGGTGGAACTAAAGGGTTAGCTAAGGCATATTGAGCAGGGCTAGAGGCTCTGCAGTGAAATAAGACAATAATCACTAACCAAAACAGCAATGGACAAGGCATATTGACATTAGGGAGAGGCATGCGTAGCCGAGTGATCATAGGGGTCAAGTGAGTAGTTAGGCTGGCTGGAGATACGGCGATTCAGACAGCTAGCGGGCCAGGGCTAGCAAGCTAGCAGAAGGGCCTAAGAAGGACGTCGCGACGGGAAGAAGTCTGTTGTAGCCTCCTCGTGCGGTTACGTCAGCAGACCAGTCGTGATGGATTAGTTGGGCTCCGTGTAGTAAAAGGGGTCCAGGCCAATTGGAAAAATAGCTATAGTGGCCCAAGAAATAGGCCGATGGATCTCTTCAGGTAACAGTCCGATATGCTCTAGACAGCTAGCGGGCTGTGGCTAGCAGGCTAGCAGATGGGCATTCAGGGGACGTCGAGACAGAGGAGCCTGTTGAAAACAACCTCGGGCAGATTATGTCGGTAGTCCTGTCATGATGGATTAGCAGGGCTCTGTGTAGTAAAAGGGGTCCAGGCCAATTGGAAAAATAGCTATAGTGGCCCAAGAAATAGGCCGATGGATCTCTTCAGGTAACAGTCCGATATGCTCTAGACAGCTAGCGGGCCGCGGCCAGCAGGCTAGCAGATGGGCATTCAGGGGACAACGCGACGGAGGAGCCTGTTAAAAAAAACACTCGGGCAGATTACGCCGGTAGTCCAGTCGTGAAGGATTGGCGGGGCTCCGTATCGGCAGTAAAAGGGGTCCAGGCCAATTGGCAAAATAGGTATTGTAGCCCAAAGAGTGGCTGATGGACCTCTTCAGCTAGCCGGGAGATGGGCCTAGCATGGGCTAGCTCCAGGCTAATTGGTGCTTGCTTCGGGACAGAGACGTTAGCCAGGAGTAGCTACTCAGATAGCAGCTAGCTAGCTGCGATGATCCAGGTGAAAAGGTTCAGAGCTTGCGGTAGGAATCCGGGGTTATGGAGAAAAATAAGTCTGGTATGCTCTGGTTTGAATCTGCGTTGTGCAAACTGGCAAGAGTTGTCCGGGCTAAAGGTTAGCTGATGACCGCTAGCAGTGGTTAGCTGACTACTAGCTAGTAGCTAGTTAGCTGGCTGGCTTCTGTTGGGGGTTCCGGTTCTAAAGTAAAGAAAATAGCAGATCCATACCACATTGGGTGAGGTGGGTTGCAGGAGAGTATTTTGAAGTTGAGGTTAAGAAAAATACAAAAAAATATATGCAAAGAAAAAATATATAAAAATATATATACATGGGACACGACAAGACGAAGACAAAGACGTCTGACTGCTACACCATCTTGAATTCGATTTATATCGATTTGCCATCATATAAATGTCAAAATGAGTCAGAATTGTAAGTAAACAACTTAAAGTCTATCATGGCCTCAGGCTTGAATAGGTAGATCTCCAGTGTTACAGAATATAGTTTAGATGTAGGATCTTAATGTCATCACCCGGTTGCAAGAGAACTTTACTGCAGTACAGGACTTTTAAACTTGTAGTGTATTTGAGGTTTAAAAAGTTTGTAATTCTGAAGTTCTGAAGTTTGTAATTTCCACTTTAACTTTCAGAATTGATTTCCGCTTACGAGAAATGTATCAACTCCTACAAAAATGTCAGTTATAATCCACATAATAATTCATATTTCGTGTTGCTGTAGATCCTACATCAGTAACTTTAAAAACATACTGAGATACTGTCAATGAGTAGAGTGTGCCATCACAATAATTTAACCAATCGAGCAAATGCATTATGTGATATTGTGGCTTGACAGTTTAGGATTTTGAATCCTCACTGGAAAAATATTTATTTTTGTATATAGCCTCGTTATGATATTGTGTTACTTTTTTTAACTTTAGTTTATTTGGTAAATATATTCTTAACTCTTCTTGAATTGCACTGTTGGTTAAGGGCTTGTAAGTAAGCATTTCGCGGTAAGGTTAACACTTGTTGTATTCGGTGCATGTGACAAATAAAGTTTGATTTGATTTGAAGATATTCTGGTGTGTCTTTGGCATAAAAATCAGTGTAAATGTCTTGCTGAAAAATAAAACTCTATCTCTGGGTTAGGTTTTCAAAAGACAGGTGGGTTTTCCTTTAACTTTTGACCTGGGATTTGACAAACATACCCATAACATGATGCTGCCAACACAATACTTAAAAATACAAAGGGTTTCACTATGTGTTGTGTTGTATTGGATATGACCCAAAACTGTAGTTTTTAATTTAGGTCAAAAAGGTAATGTCTTTGCGGTGATGAGGGCCACCAAATGGATGATTTGGAGTGGATTTTTTAACACAGGCCTCCTTTACACTTTGTCATACAGGCCAGTAATGAATTGGAGTGAATTAAATGTTGTTGATCCTTTTGTATTTGTGGTGGCAGCAGTTTGTTCGGATGAAATTAAATATAAAAGGACTTAAATATGCTTAAAAATGGCTGATTCCCAACCAAATTTAGTGAGTGTGAGCAATTTTGACAAAAACTATGGATATACACTGAGTGTTCAAATTATTGCAAACACTTCCTAATATTGAGTTGTACCCCCCTTTGCCCTCAGAACAGCGTCATTTCATTGGGGAATGAACTCTACGAGGTGTCGAAAGCGTTCCACAGGGATGTTGGCCCATGTTGACTCCAATGCTTCCCACAGTTGTGTCAAGTTGTCTGGATGTCCTTTGCATGGTGGACCATTCTTAATACACACATAGGATACTGTCGAGCATGAAAAACGCAGCAGCATTGCAGTTTTTAACAAACTCAAACCGGTGTGCCTGCCACCTACTACCATACCTCGCACTTAAATCTTTTGTCTTGCCCATTCACCCTCTGAATGGCACACATACAGTACACAATCCATGTCTCAATTGTCACTAGGCTTAAAAATCCTTCTTTAACCTTTCTCTTCCCCTTCATCTACACTGATTGAAGTGGATTTAGCAAGTGACATCAATAAGGGATCATAACTTTTCATCTCTATTCACCTGGGCAGTCTATGTCATGGACATTAGCATAATGTAAATGTTTTGTACACTCAGAGTACGTTGCCCTAAAGGTTGTGTAAGGTTGGTAGACTCTATATAAAACAATTATGCACAGCTGTAATGGCTGCCAAAGGTGCTTTCACCAACTATTAACTCTGGGCTGTGAAGACATATGTAAACAATGCATCGTCATTTTGTATTTCTTAGTAATTTGGAAAATGTTCCCTTGTGGAGTAGATTGTGTATATCGATAGGAAAAACATTTAATGTAATCCATTTTTAGCAAATTGTGAAGACTGTGCAAGGGGTGTGTAGACTTTCACTAGCGACTATCTTTGTTACGTAAAAACACTCCCAAATCAAACTTCTTTGTTTTAATAGATTTTTTTTCCAAAAATGGCCGCCTGTGGTGTCTCTTTGTCTCTGTGTGATAATGGCAGAGAATGCGGCTAGTGTAGGACACGTTTAAACATAATCACCAGAGACATGATAAACCCAGAATCCCTCGGTAATTACTCCATCTAAAAACCAGAGGGATTTACACTCCCTATCTCCCTGCTTTTGTTTTAAATTGGTGAACGGCTGGAATGGGAAGCATTAACGACTGACAGCATAATGAGGAGAAGATTGTGAAATCGGATTATTGTATAATTCCTTCTATTGATGGTTTTGTACTCCAAAGTCTTTTCTCATCTGTCTTTAGAACAAATGTCTTCCAAAAAAGCCAGGCATCCGAGTGAACGTAGCAGAGGAAAAAAATGATATATTTGAGGCTGACTTTCAGTAGGCACTTGCTGAAATCGTACTGACTTCTCTCTCTCTCTCTCTCTCTCTCTCTCTCTCTCTCTCTCTGTCTCTCTCTGTCTCTCTCTCTGTCTCTCTTTGTCTCTCTCTCACTCTCTGTCTCTCTCTCTCTCTGTCTCTCTCTCTCTCTGTTCTCTATTTCAGCTTGAAGCAGGTCCAGCAGTGAAGCACTGGAACCAGNCAGAGACCTATGGACATGAGGAGAATGGGAAAATGGGAATACTAAACATGGGAATACAGAGCTTTGTAAACGAAAATAATATTGATTGTGGAATTTTGGAAGACTGAAAGACTTCTACTTATGGCTTAGGACTGTGTGTGTGTGTGTGTGTGTGTGTGTGTGTGTGTGTGTGTGTGTGTGTGTGTGTGTGTGTGTGTGTGTGTGTGTGTGTGTGTGTGTGTGTGTGTGTGTGTGTGTGTGTGTGTGTGTGTGTGTGTGTGTGTGTGTGTGTGTGTGTGTGTGTGTGTTTTTAATCTGCCGATGTCTTGGAGGTTACTGACCACCTAAGTGTTTGATATGTGTACTTTGAACCCACAGCAGTCAGAAAACCATTGGATATTGCGAGCGATCGCCATGCTGTTTGAGTGGAATAGGCACCCTATTCCGTTTATAGTGCACCTCTTCTGACGAGGGCCCATAGGGCTCTATTAAAAAGTAGTGTACTATAGAGACTCCTTTTGTGAACCACAATCCTACAATCTAACTAACTGATGTCAGTGTTACCCAGAGCGGTGATAACCATTACAATGATAGTCATAGAGTAGAAGAAACAATATCATCACCACTTTATCAGTCCAGAGGGTCAGGGCTGCAGTACATACACTACTATACATACAAATATATACGAAATATATTCATACAATATATTTTCTGAATGCCTGGAAGTTCTCAGTGAGTAGCTCATGAACATATATTGATATCTAAAGTAAATATATACAAATGTAATGTATGTTTACATACGTTTAGGTATTCAACTATATATGCAGAAACAGGGAGAGGAAACACAAATATGCCAGCCAATTGAAAGGGGTTTTCCCAGCTTTGGGTGATGCCAGACAGTCTTTGGTGCCTATGTAATACAAACTGTAACACAGACATTTTTAAAGTGGTAGCTGATGTCCTGAATTTGTCACTAAATGACTGATCATTCAACCCAGATAGACAGGGATATGCATTGTATATGACCCTTCTATTCAGAGCGATATAAAGTCAATTCATTTGAATACAACATTTTAAGGATACAATCTGTAACTTGAATATCCTCAGTGGCTACTCAATGTATTGCAAACACACTTGGCCAAGACGCTGAACAAAAATCTACCGGTTACATCTGCCAAAACCCACTCTCTTCACTTTATATACACAAGTTCAGTGAGACAGCACTTCGGACTGGAATTGAAAGTAACAGATTGCAACTTTAAACAACCACATGGTAGATACATACAGTAGTAAGTTAAATGTTCTTTTAAACTAAGAGTCAGTATCTACGGTTCAGTAAACATTCCTATGTTTAGTACCTCTGTGATTAATGATGTCATAGACACGAGACAGTGTCAGTCAGAATCCCTTTTCTCTGAAACCATATATGAGACGACACCATTTGTTTTTAGAGCATACTGATCTAGAGTCAGTTTGCGGTTTCCTGGACTCACTGGAATAAAGGACTTACTGTATTCAGGTTGGTGGCCCTCAGTAACAAAGTGTTATTGTTTACCTTGAGAAAGCCATGAGAAGTAACTCTGCCACTACCAAAACATATGGTAAGACATCAATGGAACGCAGACCGTGGGGGACAGCACAGGGACGCTGTCATTGGCACTCATTCAAAAATGCTGATCCGACAAAGTAATTATATGTCAAATCCGTCATAAATTATGTGTTCTAAAAGGCCAACAATGTAGTTACTAAAATCTGATTTGGATATACAGTATTTGGCTGTTTTGCTGCATAATATTTATAAGTTGTCCTTTTCAGGTTTACATATTTATTTGCTAACTAGTGACTCCCGTTCGGATAAGCTGGTAGCATAGCTGGTGGTGGTGGAAGTTGAAGTGTAATGCAGTTGATTGATGGCAATGAAATGAAGATGTATTTGAGTTTACATCTATACATGCATTATACTTTTATTTTTACCTCAACATAATGTGAAATACACATAAACAATAGTCTAAATGTAGGCTCAGTTTGCTGGGGAGCAATGAGGAGATTCGGCATCTATCCTCCATGGGGGGACACGTGCGTGGCGTTTCCATGGTTTTAGTCGAACTCTTACGTGATCTATCTAACGGTTACCACCAACCTATGTTTGTCATGGGCATCTCTAGCTACTGGTAAATCTTATTGTTCTAAAAAGCCAAGACGACAAACAGACCTGCCTTTAAAAGAACACAGTTCCATGCTATGCCGTTTTTCTGTTTGTTGATGTTGTTGAGAGTTTAATGTATTTTTCCCCTGTGAAGTGGTAAACACATTAAAAAAAAAACATTATTTTTGCTTTGCGTTTTAACAGATTTCACAGTTTCTGTCTTGACTGTTTTTGACCTGATTGGATACTCTGTTTTGTGTCTGGAATGGCAGGGAATGGTTTTATGCAATCAGGACTTTTAAACAACCATGCCAATGTGAGTTTCAAGGTATGGGTTTTAATGAAGCAAAAATATTTTTTGTTTTCTGTAAATATGTGGGTAAAACATTGTGTGGTTTTCTAGATCCGTCAAGAGTTTGTCACACATTATTTGGATAGTCCATCTATATATTCTCTACAGGTCATAATATCAACAAACTATCGGTTGATAAGAAACAGCTTGCTAAGGTTACGGTTAGGGTTAGAATAAGGGTTAGGGTTAAGATTAGGGTTAGGATAAGGCTTAAGTTTAGGGTTAGGATAAGGGTTAAGGTTAGGGTTAGAAGATTAGTTGAAATATTACTGATAGTCTGTATATAGTCTGTAGAGCATCTACAGATGGACTCTCCAAATAAAGTGTTACAAAGACTTTTGTATTGATAGGGTGAAACACATCACATCATGACCTTTGTTGTGTTGTCATTATGATAATGAATGGTAAGGTAATTTAAACTATTATTACAACCGTGACACAGATATATTAAATATGTATGGTAGAAATGGCATAATGGTTGATCCTTTCTGTCTGCTAAACAACATTCCCAGTGGGAAAAATGGGTTGAAATGACTTAATTACAACCATATTATAACCAAGCTTTGCCTGCTGGGTTGAAATAGCAACACACCATAGAAATGTAGCAGTATTGAAGCCTCATTCTACATGCCTGTTCCTGGGTTGTCTTCTGACCACCTATTTCCCTAGGACTTTATTGGAACCCAAATGTGAAATCCATTTTTGAAAATGGTCAAACTAACTCAACATGGACACAGGAGTTGAGGAGAGTACACAAGACAGGGTTGGAGCTGAATCAGAATCTGAATAAGTGTTGAATCTGAAGTTTAACTTGAACATTAAC
This sequence comes from Hucho hucho, assembly GCA_003317085.1. Classification (NCBI taxonomy): domain Eukaryota; kingdom Metazoa; phylum Chordata; class Actinopteri; order Salmoniformes; family Salmonidae; genus Hucho; species Hucho hucho. The sequence continues at coordinate 96,266 of QNTS01004020.1, read as the reverse complement.
TTAAATTTGACACTAAATGACTGAGGAAGGCGACCATACAAGCACGGCAGCATTGTGTCAACCTTGAGACAACGTAGCTGTAAAGTTCTCCCAACGTTGCCTGCAATGTTATAGTAAGACTGGATCTTAGGACATGCTAACTGATTCATACTTTATAGCTACAGTACAGTGTATGGGGAGGACAATCATCACATTGAGTCTCCTTCTATGAGCTATGAAGACACACCAGTTCGCTGAGAGACCTTGTAAGCTCAAATAAATGGCTCACTCATGTACTGTATATGAACATAGAGACAAACACTGGATCAAACACAATGACGTTTCAGTCTCCAAATGTCTTCAAGCTAACTATTGTATCATTCGGCATGTGATAATGATCATGGCCACTTGCTGGTTCCATTGACTGGAAGCATTTCAACATTTCAACAATCTTAAAGATGGAATCTGCAGTAGGGGGAAACAGCGCCACTGGCCGCCGCACCGCCTTTCTTATTGTTTTTGTTGCCGAGCTGGGGAGGTTATGTACAGTGAGGGAAAAAAGTATTTGATCCCCTGCTGATTTTGTACGTTTGCCCACTGACAAAGAAATGATCAGTCTATAATTTTAATGGTAGGTTTATTTGAACAGTGAGAGACAGAATAACAACAAAAAAATCCAGAAAAACGCATGTGAAAAATGTTATGAATTGATTTGCATTTTAATGAGGGAAATAAGTATGACCTGATTCACCTTGAATCACATTGTGTTAGATACTGTTATGAGATGTTGTTATGAGTACAATAGAATGCTGCAATGTAATATTCTGTGGGTGAATGGACTGTATGTTCGTGAACAGCAGAACTGCCATGGAGAGTGGGAGTGTAGCTGTAAGACTGTACTGTGTGCACATTTGTAAACATACTCGATGATGATACATATTTTCTCTTTCAAATCTGAGATCTAAGTATCCTGATGTTCCCTCTCCTTTGGATCTGTGACATTTAAATGATCTGCAATGGTTGTGTCATACACTCACTCACTCACTCACACACACACACACACACACACACACACACACACACACACACACACACACACACACACACACACACACACACACACACTCTTTCTCTGTAACACACACACATTTTCTCTCTCTCAGTAGCCAAACACTGTGCATTAGACAGCTTACACCTGAGAGTAACACTCACTTAAAATGTCCTGCCTTAAACTCTGGAAGCCAAATCAGCTGCATCCTGGTGTCACCCATCTGATTCCTGATCTCTTAGCTTTCAGATTGAAGAGTAAAGCCCTGACTAAGACAAGGGACATTGTGTCTGTAAAATATACGTATATAGTATGTATAAGTTGGAAGTAGAAGCCTAAGTGTTGTTGTCCATTAGTTTACTCCATTAGGAGAGGGGTGGTAGGGTTAGGGGAAAATAATATTTACAAAATAATATATGGAGGATTGGAAATGATGAAGACAATTAGTTTGATGGAAGCCACAATCTGTCAGCAATATTAAAGCTGATCTACCCCTTTAAACAGGGGAGACACACTATAGCATACACACACACACACACACACACACACACACACACACACACTGTACGTACATACACACACACACACACACATACTGATCTTTGATTAAGACAGGGGAGACAGACGCTACCACACAGCAGAGGACAAGATGGACAGATTGGAGATATCACACCCACACTGTTATGACGCCAGGCTGGGGATGCATACAGTAATATACCTCAGAGTATTGGATGTCTTTATAGCAGAAACTGATCTAGAAGGCACCAGACTTTTGTCACATATGACCACTTCTGTAACATAGTGACAGAGACTATTGCAAATGAACCGGGTATGTTTTGTCATTGACGTTGACAGTTATGTTAGACATCAGTTAGGCATCACATGTTCTGTGAATATCTACATCTTGTAGATAGCAGGGATGAAGGACAGACCCTTTTCACAGTATAGGGTCGACCTAAACCGTACTTTGCTGGCACTGATATTTTCCTTTTCAGCAAGGTTCCAGGAACTATTTTTCTAAGCATAACCAGGCCAGCCAGCCAAGTACAGCTTGGCTCGGCTCTGTGGTGTGAGAAGCCATGCAATGTAATAGCCTCTCTGGGATGTCTGTGTACAGGTGTTCCCAAGGCAACACTCTGTGACAGAGGCCTTTATTCTTTGTGTCTCTCCGAGACTGGGACTTCTAAAGAAGAGATCAAACAGCAAGGAGCTTTGTTCCTGTCAGAGCACTCTCGAGTCACACACACACACAGGAACACACATACACAGGCACACGCACACACACACACACACATACAATTTTATTGGCCACATACACTTGCTTAGCAGATGTTATTGCGGGTGTATGTCACGATCTTCAAAGACGGACCAAGGCGCAGCGTGCTGGGTTGAGTAAAACATATTTATTTAGTTGAACTCACCGAAACAAAAAGGAAGAACACAACGATCGTAACTCAACGTGTAGCGCACAACAGCAACTAACACACTGGACATAAACAATATCCCACACACAGGTGGGGGACTAAACAACCTAAATAGGATTCCCAATTAGAGACAACGACTAACAGCTGCCTCTAATTGGGAACCCAAACCAAACCAACATAGAAAACCAACATAGAAAATATAACAAACACACACCCCTGCTCACGTCCTGACCAAAACCACCATAGAGCAGCCAAAAGGGCTATCTATGGCCAGGACGTGACAGTGTAGCGAAATGCTTGTGCTTCTAGCTCCAACAGTGCAGTAATATCTAACAAGTAATATCTAACAATTTCACAACAATACACACAATACACACAAATCAAAGGAAAGGAAAGGAATTAAGAATACAGTGGGGCAAAAAAGTATTTAGTCAGCCACCAATTGTGCAAGTTCTCTCACTTAAAAAGATGAGAGAGGCCTGTAATGTTCATCATAGGTACACTTCAACTATGACAGACAAAATGAGGAAAAAAAATCCAGAAAATCACATTGTAGGATTTTTTATGAATTTATTTGCAAATTATGGTGGAAAATAAGTATTTGGTCA
>QNTS01004020.1:81109-92687 GCA_003317085.1 Hucho hucho | reverse complement strand
TGACCAAATACTTATTTTCCACCATAATTTGCAAATAAATAAATTAAAAATCCTACAATGTGATTTTCTGGATTTCTTTTTCTCATTTCGTCTGTCATAGTTGAAGTGTACCTATGATGAAAATTACAGGCCTCTCTCATCTTTTTAAGTTGGAGAACTTGCACAATTGGTGGCTGACTAAATACTTTTTGCCCCACTGTATATAAATATATGGATGAGCAATGTCAGAGTGGCATAGACTAAGATACAGTAGAATAGTATAGAATACAGTATATACATAGGAGATGAGTAATGCAAGACATGTAAACATTATTAAAGTGACTAGTCTTCCATTTATTAAAGTGGCCGGTGATTTCAAGTCTATGTATATTGGCATCAGCCTCTAATGTGCAAGTGATGGATATTTAACAGTCTGATGGCCTTGAGATAGAAGTTGTTTTTCAGTCTCTCGGTCCCAGTTTTGATGCACCTGTACTGACCTTGCCTTCTCAATGATAGCGGGGTGAACAGGCAGTAGCTCGGGTGGTTGTTGTCCTTGATGATCTTTTTGGCCTTCCTGTGACATCCGGTGCTGTAGGTGTCCTGGAGGGCAGGTTGTTTGCCCTCGGTGAAGCGTTGGGCAGACCGCACCACCCTCTGGAGAGCCCTGCGGTTGCGGGCGGTGCAGTTGCCGTACCAGGCGGTGATACAGCCCGACAGGATGCTCTCAATTGTGCATCTGTAAATGTCTGGGAGGGTTTTAGGTGCCAAGACAAATTTCTTCAGCCTCATAAGGTTGAAGAAGCACTGTTGTGCCTTCTTCACCACGCTGTCTGTGTGGGAGGACCATTTCATTTGTCAGTGATGTGTACGCTGAGTAACTTGAAGCTTTCCACCTTCTCCTTCGGTGGCACTGTGTTATCCTCAAAGCGGGCGAATAAGGTGTTTAGCTTGTCCGGAAGCAAGACGTCAGTGTCCGCGACGTGGCTGCTTTTCCTTTTGTAGTCCGTGATTGTCTGTAGACCCTGCCACATACGTCTTGTGTCTGAGCCGTTGAATTGCGACTCCACTTTGACTCTATACTGACGTTTTGCCTGTTTATTCCCTTCCGGAGGGAATAACTACACTGTTTGTGTTCTGCCATGGTTCGCACTTTCAGTTTTGCGTCTATCCATGGTTTCTGGTTAGGGTAGGTTTTAATAGTCACAGTGGGTACAACATCTCCTATACACTTCCTGATAAACTCAGTCACCGTATCAGTATATTCATCAATATTATTCTCGGAAGCTGACCGGAACATATCCCAGTCCGTGTGATCAAAACAATCTTGAAGCGTGGATTCCAATTGGTCAGACCAGCGTTGAATAGTCCTTAGTGCGGGTACTTCCTGTTTGAGTTTCTGCCTATAGGAAGGGAGCAGCAAAATGGATTTGTGGTCAGATTTGCCGAAAGGAGGGCGGGGGAGGGCCTTATAGACATCCTGGAAGTTGGAGTGGCAGTGGTCGAGTGTTTTAGCAGCGCGTGCACTACTGTTGATGTGTTGATAGAACTTCAGCAGCCTTTTCCTCACATTTGTTAAAATCCCCAGCTACAATATTGATATCTGGTTTTCAGTTTGCATAAAGTCCAGTGAAGTTTTTTGAGTGCCATCGTGGTATCGGCTTGAGGGGGGATTTACATGGCCGTGACTATAACCAAAGAAAATTTGGGAGATAATACGGTCGGCATTTGATTGTGAGGTATTCTTGGTCGGGTGAACAAAAGGACTTGAGTTCCTGTTCGCAATTACACCATGAGTCGTTAATCATGAAACCGCCCTTCTTCCCAGAGAGATATTTATTCTTGTCTGCGCAATGAACTGAGAACCCAACCGGCTGGACTGACTCAGACAGTATATCCCGAGAGAGCCATGTTTACGTTTACGTTACAATCCCTGATGTCTGTCTGGAAAGAAACCCTCGCCCTGAGCTCATCAACTTTATTATTAAACAAAGCTTGGAACATCATTGATCATGTGCTTCTGAAAAGTGATACAGGCATCGGCACACTTCTTCGAAGTACACTGCTTAACGATTTCAGCGCATGTTCTCGGATCTCCAGCATCAAGCATAACATCACTACAGAAAGCCTCCAATTCTATGTCAAACATAATAAAACAAAAAAACACTATAGTAAATACTAGAATAAATACTACAGTATATTACAGTCCGCAAAAACATTACAGTAAATACAACAGCATACTTCAATGCACAAAAACAGTAAATACTACAGTATTCACAGTAGTGTTATTTTTATTTTTTTACCTTTTTTACCACATTGTTATTTTCAATGACGGCCTAGGAACAGTGGGTTAACTGCCTCGTTCAGGGGCAGAACAACAGATTTTTACCTTGTCAGCTCGGGGATTCGATCTTGCAACCTTTCGTTTACTAGTCCAAAGCTCAAACTACTATGCTACCTGCCGTGTAGTGACAGATTTTAGTACGCAAAAACACAACAGTATTTATACCATAGTATACTGTAGTATTTTTTCATGTGAGGAGATACCAAAGGGAGATGAAGAGAGGTAGAGAAAGAAAGAGAGACAAATAGTAATGAATAGTGTTACAAAGAGTCCCTCGTGTCCTTCACCTCTCTCTGACTCTCAAATACCGTCAATTACTTTAAGAGCTTTTCTAAACTTGTACACTAACACGTTGAATACATCCTTTCTGAGGCAGCCATTCAGGATATGATTATCAAATGGAATTGCAATTGAATCAAAGACATGTTGAATGTCGAGGTTACTGCTCCACTGAAAGCTTTTTTTCCGAAGTATTCCTCAGTACATCCGAAACAGGGGAGATGGGACCATTCAGGGGTTTAAAGTACTTCAGTAAAAATACTTTTGTCATTTTTTGGGTTCTCTGTACTTTACTATTTATATGTTTGACAACTTTTACTTTTACTCCACTACATTCTTAAAGAAAATGGGTACTGTTTACTCCCATACATTTTCTTTGACACCAGTACAGTATATTTATTTCCCTTATACTCAACTTTATCCCTCTTGCTCATCTCAAAATCAAGCATACTGTAGGTCAAGCTACATTGTCAATTATTGTCTTCTTCGTGACATTTTCAGTAACCGTCATTCACTGTGGTTGTTTCATGACACACAGATGTCATATACATCCATTATACTGTTACTTATACTTTTACAGTGACATGGAAGTACTGGCAAACATACTGACAATTTTCCTGTCTGTCAGTCTGCACATGTTATATTGGAGCTTTTTCTGTCTTGGACCAGGTCTCACTCATTTATTTTACATGGAGGAGTTCATGCTGTAAACTAACATACATGTTGGTGCAATGCACTTGGCTTTTGATCATCCAGTGTATGCATGTTTTATATGTATCGGTCCCCTATCAAATAAACAATTAAAATAAAACGAAATTCATTTCACAGAGATTAAGCGGGCTGGATAGAGGTTAATAAGAGATGTAGAGTTTAGAGAGGTAGAGTTCAGAGAGGAGAGTTCAGAGAAGTAGAGTTCAGAGAAGTAGAGTTCAGAGAAGTAGAGTTCAGAGAAGTAAAGTTCAGAGAAGTAGAGTTCAGAGAAGTAGAGTTCAGAGAGGTACAGATCAGAGAAGTAGAGTTCAGAGAAGTAGAGTTCAGAGAGGTAGAGTTCAGAGAGGTAGAGTTCAGAGAAGTAGAGTTCAGATAAGTAGAGTTCAGAGAGGTAGAGTTCAGAGAAGTAGAGTTCAGAGAGGAAGAGTTCAGGAACACACACACATGTTCTGGTAGCAGCACTAATACAGTACTCATTTGCTGTCTCTTTGCGTATGTACAGTTGAAGTCGGATGTTTACATACAACTCAGCCAAATACATTTGAACTCCGTTTTTCACAATTCCTGACTTTTAATCATAGTAAAAATTCCCTGTCTTAGGTCAGTTAGGATCACCAATTTATTTAAAGAATGTGAAATGTCAGAATAATAGTAGAGAGAATTATTTATTTCAGCTTTTATTTCTTTCATCACATTCCCAGTGGGTCAGAAGTTAGTTTTAGTATCAATTAGTATCAATTAGTATTTGGTAGCATTGCCTTCTTGGGTCAAAGTTTCGGGTAGCCTTCCACAAGCTTCCCACAATAAGTTGGGTGAATTTTGGCCCATTCCTCCTGACAGAGCTGGTGTAACTGAGTCAGGTTTGTAGGCCTCCTTCCTCACACATGCTTTTTCAGTTCTGCCCACACATTTTCTATAGGATTGAGGTCAGGGCTTTGTGATGGCCACTCCAATACCTTGACTATGTTGTCCTTAAGCCATTTTGCCGCAACTTTGGAAATATGCTTGGGGTCATTGTCCATTTGGAAGACCCATTTGCGACCAAGCTTTAACTTCCTGACTGATGTCTTGAGATGTTGCTTCAATATTTCCACAGAATTTTCCATTCCTCATGATGCCGTCTATTTTGTGAAGTGCACCAGTCCCTCCTGCAGCAAAGCACCCCCACAACATGATGCTGCCACCCCAGTGCTTCGCGGTTGGGATGGTGTTCTTCGGCTTGCAAGCCTCTCTCTTTTTCCTCCAAACATAACGATGGTCATTATGGCCAAACAGTTATATTTTTGTTTCATCAAACCAGAGGACATTTCTCCAAAAAGTACGATCTTTGTCACCATATGCAGTTGCAAACTGTAGTCTGTCTTTTTTATGGCGGTTTTGGAGCAGTGGCTTCTTCCTTGCTGAGCGGCCTTTCAGGTTATATCGATATAGAACTCGTTTTACTGTGGATATAGATACTTTTGTACCTGTTTCCTCCAGCATCTTCACAAGGTCCTTTGCTGTTGTTCTGGGATTGATTTGCACTTTTTGCACCAAAGTATTTTCATCTCTAGGAGACAGAACGCATCTCCTTCCTGAGCGGTATGACGGCTGCGTGGTCCCATGGTGTTTATATTTGCCCACTATTGTTTGTACAGATGAACGTGGTACCTTCAGGAGTTTGGAAAATGCTCCCAAGGATGAACCAGACTTGTGGAGGTCTACAAAGGTCTTGGCTGATTTCTTTTGATATTCCCATGATGTCAAGCAAAGAGACACTGAGTTTGAAGGTAGGCCTTGAAATACATCCACAGGGACACCTCCAATTGACTCAAATTATGTCAATTAGCCTATCAGAAGCTTCTAAAGCCATGACATCATCTTCTGGAAATTTCTAAGCTGTTTAAAGGCACAGTCAATTTAGTGTATGTAAACTTCTGACCCACTGGAATTGTGATACAGTGAATTATAAGTGAAATAATCTCTGTAAACAATTGTTGGAAAAATTACTTGTGTCATGTTAAAAGTAGATGTCCTAACCGACTTGCCAAAACTATAGTTTGTTAACAAGAAATGTGTGGAGTGGTTGAAAATGAGTTTTAATGACTCCAACCTAAGTGTATGTAAACTTACGACTTCAACTGTATCTGAATTAATAATAAGATGTTACCCTTTTCTTGGCCTCCTGTGTGTGTGTGTGTTTAATTTTAGGTTCCCATGAGGATAGAAGAACATAACGTGTGTGTGTGTGTGTGTGTGTGTGTGTGTGTGTGTGTGTGTGTGTGTGTGTGTGTGTGTGTGTGTGTGTGTGTGTGTGTGTGTGTGTGTGTCTATGGCCAGTCCGTTTTCTGGATATAATGACACTCCAAAACCATTAACTTACTCTTACCTCTTCATAAGAAATTCTCCTCTCCTTTATCCCTATCACTACAGATGTAATTTTAACCAGTTTGCTACAGCAGGAGAATAATCCAGCAGCGACAGGAATATTTTTTCGTTTTTCTTGGAATAGAAACACCATAATATAAATCAATTTAATTAAGCATAAATAATAAAGGCCAGTATCAGCTTCTTTTCATAAATAAAAGGGAATAAATCATCTCAAACTGCAGCGGTGAAATGGTTTGCGCACAGAAGCAAGCACCAACAAGCTTTACATGTGCATTGAGTGTGAAACATTTTCTCTACAAATTAAATATTAGTATTATTATAAAAACAGAAAAATACATATGTAAAAGCTTAATTACATACATTAATATAGCCTAAACGTATAGCCTAAACGTACAGTTAAAGTATCCATCAGCAGCCGTGCATGGGTAAATCACTGGGGAAGCCAATCCAGAAAAAAATGTCATATCACAACCTATGTGTTGTGATAATTGCGTTGTTTGCTCTATAACCTGTTCATATGTCTTGCACTGTAATATATAGTCTTAAGGCCGAGACACTAAGAAGACACAGTGGCCAAATAAATTCAACCACACCTTTGTTTCTTCACAAAACCGGAGAGCAACAGCTGTCTGGTGAAGTCCACAAAGCATATTGCATGTAACAAACATTTACATGACCTATAGCATGGTCAAGCACGTTAGTGTTTCCGACATTTTCGGACTACTAAACAACTATTGATTTAAAACCACAGAGAGTTACCGCAAGTAGAATTTTGTTTTACTCACCCTACTTGTATAGAAACGCCAATGCCATACTCCTCTCTTTTACAGTGGGGCAAAAAAGTATTTAGTCAGCCACCAATTGTGCAAGTTCTCTCACTTAAAAATATGAGAGAGGCCTGTAATTTTCATCATAGGTACACTTCAACTATGACAGACAAAATGAGAAAAAAAATCCAGAAAATCACATTGTAGGAGTTTTAATGAATTTATTTGCAAATTATGGTGGAAAATAAGTATTTGGTCACATACAAACAAGCAGGATTTCTGGCTCTCACAGACCTGTAACTTCTTCTTTAAGAGGCTCCTCTGTCCTCCACTCGTTACCTGTATTAATGGCACCTGTTTGAACTTGTTATCAGTATAAAAGACACCTGTCCACAACCTCAAACAGTCACACTCCAAACTCCACTATGGCCAAGACCAAAGAGCTGTCAAAGGACACCAGAAACAAAATTGTAGACCTGCACCAGGTTGGGAAGACTGAATCTGCAATAGGTAAGCAGCTTGGTTTGAAGAAATCAACTGTGGGAGCAATTATTAGGAAATGGAAGACATACAAGACCACTGATAATCTTCCTCGATCTGGGGCTCCACGCAAGATCTCACCCCGTGGGGTCAAAATGATCACAAGAACGGTGAGCAAAAATCCCAGAACCACACGGGGGGACCTAGTGAATGACCTGCAGAGAGCTGGGNGGGCTGTTTTTCTGCAAAGGGACCAGGACGACTGATCCGTGTAAAGGAAAGAATGAATGGGGCCATGTATCGTGAGATTTTGAGTGAAAACCTCCTTCCATCAGCAAGGGCATTGAAGATGAAACGTGGCTGGGTCTTTCAGCATGACAATGATCCCAAACACACCGCCCGGGCAATGAAGGAGTGGCTTCGTAAGAAGCATTTCAAGGTCCTGGAGTGGCCTAGCCAGTCTCCAGATCTCAACCCCATAGAAAATCTTTGGAGGGAGTTGAAAGTCCGTGTTGCCCAGCGACAGCCCCAAAACATCACTGCTCTAGAGGAGATCTGCATGGAGGAATGGGCCAAAATACCAGCAACAGTGTGTGAAAACCTTGTGAAGACTTACAGAAAACGTTTGACCTCTGTCATTGCCAACAAAGGGTATATAACAAAGTATTGAGATAAACTTTTGTTATTGACCAAATACTTATTTTCCACCATAATTTGCAAATAAATAAATAAAAAATCCTACAATGTGATTTTCTGGATTTCTTTTTCTCATTTCGTCTGTCATAGTTGAAGTGTACCTATGATGAAAATTACAGGCCTCTCTCATCTTTTTAAGTTGGAGAACTTGCACAATTGGTGGCTGACTAAATACTTTTTTGCCCCACTGTATGTTGACGAAACAGTCTATGACTGTCATACATTTTTATTTTTTGTTGTCCTAGTTCTGCCTGGCTAAAATGCTTGCTCCCTGGCCTAACTTCATGGGCAATGTTAGCTAGTTAACATTAGCCTTCTACATCTACATCTAGCTACATATTGAACTTCCATCCTCTCAAGCCAGGGGCACAATGTATGAATGTATGGTTGGATCAGAATCGCCGTTATAATCATTGGCCAGTACGGAGAAATAAGTAAAACCACAAGTCCAAATCCCTATCTCCAGTGATGGCTAATTATGGAAAGGGGCAATTTTTGTTAGCGAGCCACCGGAGGACAACAACACAATGAGATGCAATAATTCAAGAATTTTCGGTCAATGTGATATGATTGGAGTGAACCAAATCCAAACTGGCTTCCCTTGACACCTTTTTTTGGTGCGCCAGGACCATTCACAGTTGAGCTCACTCAGTTTAGCTCAACGCTGATTGGCTATTATTTCATACTTTTTTTATCAAGGGAGGCCAAATGCTCGCTGGCTTCCCTTGCATTCAATGCTACGGGTGGCAACAATGTAATACTCTTTTTGACTCTTTTCAGACATCATCAGATAGATGGCCTACACATACAGAGACAGAGGGGTGCTATTTGGATGCTTTGTAATGGTGAGATACATTCAGTCTCTTGCGAATTGAAGGAAAATTATGAAACACAGAAAAATGAAAGATAAATTATTATTTTATTAGTAAAATATTTTTTTTTTTACATTGTTGGGGGGGAAGCCTGGCTTCCCTTGGCATCCATGAATGCATGCTACTGGTATCCATCACCAATAAATTAATTAACTTAAATAATAGGTTTATCCTGTGAACATGCTTTTATTTGTCTACTAGAGAATCGCCTACAAAAAAAGGTTTGTGATAGGCTATGGAGCAATTTCAGTGCCAACAGAAATTGTATTTGAATTCCATAATTTTGATTTGTATTAGGATATTGAATTTGAATTACATTTTTTTTTTTAAATGTATGCACAAATGTAATCATTGAAATCATATATTGAACTTGTATTTGATGATTTGAAACTCAATTGAATAAATATTGAATTCAGCTTTAAAATTACATTGAAATGTATTTGAATATTCAAGGTCAATATTTATGTATTCAGTTTCAATATGGTAGATATTGCATTCATTGTCTGTCTATCAAGTTTCCAAATTATAATTTAAAGTTTATTAAAGGTTCATAATATTCAACTACTCAGATGCATTCAGATTCAGTTATCAAATTCAGATATCTAAGTTCAGATTTAAAACCAGAGACAACATCCTGGTACTTTACCAGCTCACTGTGGTAAACACAATCTTCTGTCGGTTTCTGAAGTCAATGTGCCATGTTTAATTTATTTTCTTCCAATGAATTTGGCTCTAGGGTTTGAACCGTTTTGTCTATGAGCTATTATGACCCCATTCCTGAAAGCTAAGACTCTATGGAGCATGGACGTGCTTTTTGTTCCCCTCTATGATGATCACAGGAAGTGACTGTCACAAAAAACAACATTTGGCCCCCATAAGAATATTCACTGAGTATAAAACATTAGGAACACTTGCTCTTTCCATGACCAGGTAATTCCAGGTGAAAGCTATGATCCCTTATTGATGTCACCTTTTAAAACCACTTCAATCATTGTAGATTAAGGAGAGGAGACAGGTTAAATAATGATTTTTGAGCCTTGAGACAATTGAGACATGGATTGTGTACAGTATGTGTGACATTCAGAAGGTGAATGGGCAAGACACATCGGCTACAGAGAGCATGATCACACAGTCGTCCGGAATAGCTGGTGCTCTCATGCATGTTCAGTGTTGCTTGCCTCAAAGCGAGCATAGAAGGCATTTAGCTCGTCTGGTAGGCTCACATAACTCGGCAGTTCGCGGCTGGGTTTCCCTTTGTAATCCATGATAGCTTGCAAGCCCTGCCACCTCCAACGAGCATCAAAGCCAGTGTAGTAGGATTTGATCTTAGTCCTGTATTGATTGTTCGTCGGAGGGTGTAGCGGGATTTCTTAAGCGTCCAGATTAATGTCCCACTCCTTGAAAGCGGCAGCTTTAGCCTTTAACTCAGATGTTGCCTCTAATCCATGGCTTCTGGTTGGGATATGTATATATGGTCACTGTGGGGGGGACGTTGTCGATGCACTTATTATTAATGATGTGGTAGACTCCTCAATTCAATCTGATGAATCCCGTAACATATTCCAGTCTGTGTGAGACAAAAGGTCCTGTCGCTTAGCATCCACTTCACTTCATCGGACCACTTCCGTATTGAGTGCTTCACTGGTGCTTCCTGTTTGAGTTTTCCTTCTAAGCAGGAATCAGGAGGATAGAGTTATGGTCAGATTTGTCAAATGGAGGGCAAGGGGGAGCTTTGTATGGGTCTTTGTTTGTGGAGTAAATTTTTTTCACCTCTAGTTGCACAGTTGACATGCTGGTAGAAATGAGTTAAGACAGATTTTAGTTTTCTTGCATAAAAATCACCGGCCACTAGGAGCGCCTCCTCGGGGTGAGCATTTTCTTGTTTGCATATGGCCCGATACAGCTCGTTGAGTGCGGTCTTAGTGCCAGCATGTAGTCGAAAAATAGAGAGAGTGAACAAATGTGGTACGATGATGAAAGCCAGCGATGAATATGTGACTGGCTAACGTCAAACGGAGCTCGTCCAGTTTATTCTCCAGTGATTGCACGTTCGCCAATAGAACGGATGGTAGAGGCGGTTTATCCTCTCACCGATGTTGTCTCGTCAGGTATTCCACATGCCGGCCTCTATAACGGCCCCTCTTCCTTCTTTGATGACACTTGCCCACTTACATGCTCTGGCATTCAAAATCAGCCCTGCTTTATGCTATCAAAGAACTGTCAATGAATAAATATATCCATGGATGGAAACAGTGAATAAATGGCTGCAGCAACCATAACAAGCTGCATAACAAATGAGGTCTAATTAGACAAAATAACATTTAAGTAATTCAAACAAGATAATAAAGTCGTTCAAACGACTTGGTATCTAATTTGAACGACTTGGTATCTCGTTTGAATTACAATTTTTTGTTTGATCGAGAAACTTCAAACGAGATACTAAGTAATTCAAACAAGATTTGTTTTTGCCTTGGGCTTCAGGGATTCCATTGGTGAATACATTTATCGTAAGGGAAAATCAAGTCTGAAATTTCAAAGTGGAAATCACAAACTTCAGAAGCCTTTTCCTTTTTAAACCTCAAATACACCACATGTTTTGAAATGTCCTGCTTGCAGGAAGGTTCTCCTGCAACAGGGTGATCAAATTAAGATCCTATATCTCTAGTGTGTTTGCACAGCTATTTCATGTTACCGTGTAGACAGACAGATAGACAGACAGTAACTTTTCTCACGTCAGTAGGTATAGCCAGGAGGTGAACAGCGTTTCAATTAAGGCTCTCAGTTGAGCAGAAAATTACATTTCTGAGTCATGGGCAGAATCAAAAACAGACTACACCAAATTGATTTATTAGAATTTCAGAGAAGTGCCAGTGTGTGTGAGTAGTGTGTGTGTGTGTGTGTGTGTGTGTGTGTGTGTGTGTGTGTGTGTGTGTGTGTGTGAATCTATCAGTTACACATACATGTCAGTATGCACACAAGAAGTAGATCACATGGGGGAGAGGCATTGTGCCGTGAGGTGTTGCTTAATTATTATTTTTAAAAAGGTTTGCTGTTCATTTGCGCTCATGGCTCTGTTTAAT
>QNTS01004020.1:59746-79695 GCA_003317085.1 Hucho hucho | reverse complement strand
TGTGTGTGTGTGTGTGTGTGTGTGTGTGTGTGTGTGTGTGTGTGTGTGTGTGTGTGTGTGTGTGTGTGTGTGTGTGTGTACGTGCCTGCATGTGTCCGTGCAAGGAGGATTGGAGAGAGGGAAACTAGGGGTAGACAAGAAGAAGAAGAAGCAGAAGAAGAAGAAGAAGAAGAGATCAATGAAATCAGAGTTTTAACAGACAGGCCCATCACTAATAGATTATTATAAAACTGTAGCAGGGGTATCAATGAGCCATCTCACTAGTGAGATGTATCACTTTCAGTGAGCTAGTCCTCCAAACTCAAAGTTTGCAATTGAAATGGTACCCTATTCTTTGTACAGTGCACTATTTTTGACCAGAGACCTACGGACCCTGGTCAAACATTTTACAATATGCAGTATAGGGAATAGGGTGCGATTTCAGATGCACTCAATCTAAATCAGGCCATTCCTCAAAGAGTGCTGGACTGTTTAGAAGAAAGAGCGTGTGCTAAATGCCTTTAATGTTGCATGAGCTGCATAATTTATCATGATGAGTCTTACACAACCATCCAACCCCACTCTGTCCCCCCCTATCAACTTAAAGGAGAATATTAATGGATCTCAGGCTTAAGTAGCTTAATCAGTCAGTATTGTGGTTGTATATGAGAACCATTGGAGACAGGCCATTACGCAGAGCTATTAGAACACAAAAACCCACTTAGATATCGTTAGTCTAAAACAGGGGGAATGTCGATCTGCGCCAAAGCACTAAGCAGCACGGAGCAGCTCATGAATTAAATAAGTTAGTGGAGTTAATTGACGTCAGGCACCGATGATGTGGAACACATAATCTTGTAGGTCATGTAAAAGAGGACAGAGAAGAAGAGTTTGGATTCTATGGGTGGATGCCATTTTTTATTAGCAGAAATTTTGCTTATTTGGAAAATATATCAAAGAATGTTTCAAGTGTCAAAGGAGACATTAATACTTGAGATATTCCACGTGTTGAAGTATTGATTAAAAAACGTCAATGTGAAGTTTTATTTAAACTTCAATGAGTTAAATGTGAGGGTTGTGATTTTTTTTGCTGCTTCGTCATTATAATGCAACTCTAAGGATTATGTGATGGCTATAACGCAACCAGAGGAAATTGGAAACACCTGAAACTGCATTTTCCTGCAATCTAGAGCCATAATCATTATGCCTAGTAATCATTATGCCTAGTAATCATTAGTGCTGAGTGATTCGTGCTTTTTGAGGTCGGTTTGGTTTCGGTTCGATTACTGAAAAATAATCACGGTTTCCGATTTCGGTTTAGATTTTTTTTTTATTACATTAAATGCATTATGAAGTAATGACATTTAAATGATTTTTGAGCTTTTTAATGGAAATCCCAAAGCCAAAAATTGTGAACATATCATGACACAAGGCGAGACCCAGATGCAGACACAGGTGGCAGATGGTTGGAGTTTAGGATGTTTAATAATCCAAAAAGGAGTAGGCAAGAGAATGGTTGTGGACAGGCAAAAGGTCAAAACCAGTTCAGAGTCCAGGAGGTACAGAGTGGCAGACAGGCTCGAGGTCAACACAGGCAGAATGGTCAGGCAGGCGGGTGCAGAGTCCAGAACAGGCAAGGGTCAAAACCGGGAGGACTAGAAAAAGAAGAATAGCAAAGGCAGGAGTACAGGAAAGAATGCTGGTTGACTTGGAACATACAAGACGAACTGGCACAGAGAGACAGGAAACACAGGGATAAATACACTGGGGAAAACAAGCGACACCTGGAGGGGGTGGAGACAATAACAAGGACAGGTGATACAGATCATGGTGTGACATTGTTTTCTTGGTGACTATGGTCCCAGCTGCCTTGAGATCATTGACAAGATCCTCCCGTGTAGTTCTGGGCTGATTCCTCACCGTTCTCATGATCATTGCAACTCCACGAGGTAAGATCTTGCATGGAGCCCCAGGCCGAGGGAGATTGACAGTTCTTTTGTGTTTCTTCCATTTGCGAATAATCACACCAACTGTTGTCACCTTCTCACCAAGCTGCTTGGCGATGGTCTTGTAGCCCATTCCAGCCTTGTGTAGGTCTACAATCTTGTCCCTGACATCCTTGGAGAGCTCTTTGGTCTTGGCCATGGTGGAGAGTTTGGAATCTGATTGATTGATTGCTTCTGTGGACAGGTGTCTTTTAAACAGGTAACAAACTGAGATTAGGAGCACTCCCTTTAAAAGTGTACTCCTAATCTCAGCTCGTTACCTGTATAAAAGACACTTGGGAGCCAGAAATCTTTCTGATTGAGAGGGGGTCAAATACTTATTTCCCTCATTAAAATGCAAATCAGTTTATAACATTTTTCACATGCGTTTTTCTGGATTCTTTTGGTGTTATTCTGTCTCTCACTGTTCAAATAAACCTACCATTAAAATTATAGACTGATCATTTCTTTGTCAGTGGGCAAACGAACAAAATCAGCAGGGGATCAAATACTTTTTTCCCTCACTGTAGGAAAAGGACCAATGAAACGGGGAGACAGCTTGCGGAACTCTATACGAAGGGGCAGATCCCGAGTGGAAAGCCATACCCTCTACCCAATGCAGTAGCGGGGAGCTGGGATCTGGCGACAGTCCGCTTGTTGACGATACCTGGAGTTGGTCTTGAGAATAGCCGCCCTGGCTCTTCTCCAGGTACATCGACAGCGGCGGACAAACATCTGGGCGAGGGTACACTGACCTCCTGCTCCTGCTCCTGCTCCTGTTCCAGGAAGAGTGAAGGCTGATACCCCATGGAGCACTCGAAAGGGGAGAGTCCCGTGGCAGAACAGGGAAGGGTGTTCCCGGGCATACTCCACCCAGACCAGTTGACAGCTCCAGGTAGTGGGGTTGGTTGAGACCAGGCATCTCCAGGTCCTGATTAGCTCGCTCCAACTGGCAGTTTGATTGGGGATGGAATCCGGAGGATAGACTGGCCGATGCCCCAATAAAGGTGCAGAATGCCTTCCAAAACTGAGATAAGAATTGAGGACCCCGTTCGGAAACCATATCCACCAGGAGACCATGGATCCAAAAGACGTGCTACACCATGAGCTGGGCCGTTTCCTTGGCAGAGGGTAGTTTAGGGAGAGGGATGAAATGAGCGGCCTTAGAAAACCGATCCACCACTGTCAGAATGACGGTGTTGCCATCAGACGGGGGAAGCCCAGTGACAAAGCCCAGAGAGATATGGGACCAGAGACGATGAGGGACCGGTAGTGGCTGAAGAAGGCCAGACGGAGTCTTGTTCTGGGTGCACACCGTGCATGCGGCGACGAAGGCAGAGACGTTAGGAACCATTGTGGGCCACCAGAAACGTTGTCAAAGGTAGGCTAGGGTACGACGGGAACCAGGATGACAGGTTAGCCTGGAGGAATGAGCCCATTCCAGGACCCGGGACCGGACTGAGTTGGGGACAAACAGCCAGTTGGCCGGGCCCCCTTCAGGTCCAGGCTGGGAGTGTTGTGCCTTGTGAACCAGGGTCTCAATGCCGAATCCACAGTGGCTACTAGGCATGAGGTAGGGAGAGCGGTTTCGGTGACCGAGGGTGTGGCAGAGGAACTGTATAGGCGAGAGAGAGCGTCAGGCTTCACATTTTTGGACCCTGGGCGGTAGGAAATTGTGAAGTTGAATCTGGTAAACAACAGAGCCCACTGGGCCTGCCTAGAGTTAAGGCGCTTGGTTGTACGGAGATATGCCAGATTTTTATGGTCGGTCAAGACCAAGAATGGCTGTTCTGCTCCTTCCAGCCAGTGCCTCCACTGGTCCAGGGCAGATCGCTGGGACAGGATGTCCCCCACTCCAACATCAGATGCATCCACCTCAACCACAAATTGACACGAAGGGTCTGGATGGATGAGGCTGGGTGCTGTTATCCTCTTAGGGATAACTGGCGCGCTAGCGGGCCGTTCCCGACACTACCCCGTGAAATGTAAGGCGCCAAATTCAAAATCCAAAAGTTGAATTATTAAACATTCATCAATATACAAGTGTTGCATAGTCATCAAAAGCTCTGATTCTTGGCAATATCACAGAGTTGTCAGATTTCAAAAAGGCTTTACGGCGAAAGCACAACATTTGATTGTTTGAGGATAGCACCTCACATATTTATGCATTAGCATGAATTCATAACCAGCGCGGGTCTCACAAAACCCATATAAGAGCTAAAATAAATCACTTACCTTTCGAAGAACATCTGCTGAGGGCATCCCAAGTGTCCAAGGAAGACATCCAATGGTTCTTTTGTTAGAAAAAGTCATTTATTATATCCATAAATCTCTGTTTGGTTGGCGCGTTATGTTCAGAAAATCCACCGTCGAGTCGCCCGTTGTACAGTGAAGAGAAAGCGTTCAAATATACCTATCAACTTTGCCCAAACAAATCAAACATAATTTATAATGCATCCTTATGTATCCTTTTATGAATATTAGCGATAATATTTCACTCGGATGATATCCTAAACGATATAAAAGGAAAATAAAGTGGAGCGCGCTCACAATCTCGTGCCCGGGAAACGTTATTGACATTTGTGCTTCCTTCAGTAATTCTTCTTCTGTATGGTTCTGTTCAGTGCTAAAGCCTCCAAACACTGTCTAAAGACTGTTGACATCTAGTGGAAGCCATAGGTACTGCAATCTAGGAGCTATTATACATGGATTTCAATAGGAAGTCTATGGAAAAGAGGAAATGTCACAACAACAAAAAAAATCTGGACAGACACTCCTTGGGTTTTTGCCTGCTATATCAGTGCTTTTATTCTCACAGACATTATTTTAACGGTTTTAGAAACTTCAGAGTGTTTCCCATCCAATAGTACTAATTATGTGCATATCCTATTTTCTGGGCCTGAGTGGTTGAGCATGTCCCAGATCACATCGTTTACCAAATCCTGAAAGACAGCAGGGGCATTGGTGAGTCCAAACGGCATGACCTGATACTCATAATGTGTTGAAGGCTGTCTTCCAATCATCCCCTTCGCGTGTCCGAACCAGGTGGTAGGCATTTTGAGGGTCCAACTTGGAAAAATGGTGGCCCCCTGGAGAGGTTCAAAAGCCGAGGAGAGGAGTGGTAAGGGGTAAGATTTTTTACAGTAATGTCATTGAGTCCCCGGTAGTCAAAGCACGAATACAGGGTCTTGTCCTTCTTCTCCACAAAGAAAACCCCTGCGCTGGCAGGAGATGCAGACAGATGGACGGCCCCAGTAGCCAGAGACTCTATGTACTCCTCCATAGCCTTGGTCTCCGGCCCGGATAGAGAATATAGCCGACCCGAGGTGGTGTGGTGCCTGGGAGAAGATCAATGGCACAATCATAAGGACAGTGCGGGGGTAGGGAAGTTGCACGTGCCTTACTGAAAACTTAAAGTAGGTCATGGTACACAGTGGGAATGACAGAAACATCCAAAGATTTGCTGGCGTCCTGAGGAAGACATCTGGGGGAAGGCTGTGCTGCTTGAAGACAGTCAGAATGGCAAAATGGGCTCCAACCCATGATGGAGCTTGTGGTCCAGTCAATAACAGGGTTATGTTTTTGGAGCCAGGAAAGCCCCAAGACAACAGGAACATGGGGAGATGCAATGAGGAGGAACTGTATGGTCTCACTGTGGTTACCGGAAATCCGTATTTGAATGGGCACAGTACAATGGGTGACTCCTATTGAGCAGCCGTCCAGTGCCCTGGCATCCATGGGAACCGAGAGAGGTTGAATGGGAATACCTAGCTCAGAAGCAATAGTGGCATCCATAAAACGTTCTTCCGCCCCAGAGTCAATAAGCACTTGAAGAGACTTAGATTGGTCTCCCCACAGCACAAGCACAAATAAAGGTGTGCGGGTGATGGGATTTAGGGAACTCCCAGTCTGACTCCAAAGTACTTGTACCCACCAGAGACAAGGGTTTCCTAACAGGGCAGGTAGCTACAATTGAAGTCGAAAGTTTACATACACCATAGCCAAATATTAAACTCAGTTTTTCACAATTCCTGACATTTAATCATAGTAAAAATTCCCTGTCTTAGGTCAGTTAGGATCACCACTTTATTTTAAGAATGTGAAATGTCAGAATAATAGTAGAGAAAATTATTTATTTCTTTCATCACATTCCCAGTAGGTCAGAAGTTTATATACACTCAATTAGTATTTGGTAGCATTGCCTTTAAATTGTTTAACTTGGGTCAAACGTTTTGGGTAGCCTTCCACAAGCTTCCCACAATAAGTTGGGTAAATTTTGGCCCATTCCTCCTGACAGAGCTGGTGTAACTGAGTCAGGTTAGTAGGCTTCCTTGCTCGCACAAGCTTTTTCAGTTCTGCCCTCAAATTTTCTATAGGACGTTGTGAGGGCGTTGTGATGGCCACTCCAATAACTTGACTTTGTACTCCTTAACCTGTTAGGGCCCCGGGGCAGTGTTCAGAGGTTCGGAGAGTCTGGCGTGCCCAAAGTAAAATGCCTGTTACTCTGGCCCAGAAACTAGGACACGCACGTAATTAGTAGTATTGGATAGAAAACACTCTTAAAATAACGCCTGTGAGTTTAACAGAACTGTTTGGCAGGCGAAAACCAGAGAAAAATCCATCCGGAAAATGGGATTTTATGATGTGACAGTTTTTCCTTTGACATGATATTCAATACAGAGGGATTTAGCTCCTAGATTGCAGTTCCTATGGCTTCCACTAGATGTCAACAGTCTTTCGACATGGTTTCAGGCTTGTTTTTTGAAAAACCAACGAGTAATAGCTGTTTTTCCTGGTGGACTATGGAGTGTACTGTACTGTTTGGCGTGCGTGATTGAGTGCGCGCGCTTCGGTTTTTTATATTTCGATTGAGCAGGATATTTTCCGTCTGAAATATTATCGTTTATTTACATATTAGGGTACCTGAGGATTGATTAGAAATGTTGTTTGACTTGTTTCAACGAACTTTACCGGTACTATGGGGATTTCGTTTGTCTGCATAGTTGAACGCCTTTAGAAAAAGTCATTTATTATATCCATAAATCTCCGTTTGGTTGGCGCATTATGTTCATAAAATACAGCGTCCACTCACCCATTGAACCGTGAAGAGAACGCGTTCAACCTATACCTATACACTTGTCCAAGAACAATCAAACATCATTGATAATGTATCCTTAGGAACACTTTTATGTATATTTAGTATAATATTTCAACCGGATTATAAACTGGGCGATAGGAAAGGAAAAAACCACAGCGCGCGTGAGCCCGTGAACGCGCATCCTCTTCTGTTTACATTCGATGACCACTTCGAAATTCTTCTTCTATTACCATCCAGAGCAACTAAACATCATCAAACACTGTCTAGAGACTGTTGCCATCCAGTGGAAGCAATAGGTACTGCAATCTTACTCCCATATATGGTCATTTTCAATAGGGAGGGGTTCAAAATGATACACTTTTTCCAGGACAGAAATTCCTCGGGTTTTCGCCTGCTATATCCGTTCTGTTATACTCACAGACAATATTTTAACACTCTTAGAAACTTCAGAGTGTTTCCTATCCAATAGTACTAATTATGTGCATATTGCACCTAAATCAACCATTTATCGTATCATCAAGAACTTCAAGGAGAGCGATTCAATTGTTGTGATAAAGGCTTCAGGGCGCCCAAGAATGTCCAGCAAGCGCCAGGACCGTCTCCTAAAGTTGATTCAGCTGCGGGTTCGGGGCAACACCAGTACAGAGCTTACTCAGGAATGGCAGCAGGCAGGTGTGAGTGCATCTGCACACACAGTGAGGCGAAGACTTTTGGAGGATTGCCTGGTGACAAGAAGGGCACTTCTCTCCAGGAAAAACATCAGGGACAGACTGATATTCTGCAAAAGGTACAGGGATTGGACTGCTGAGGACTGGGGTAAAGTCATTTTTTCTGATGAAT
The DNA here is from genome assembly GCA_003317085.1 of Hucho hucho. Classification (NCBI taxonomy): domain Eukaryota; kingdom Metazoa; phylum Chordata; class Actinopteri; order Salmoniformes; family Salmonidae; genus Hucho; species Hucho hucho. The sequence continues at coordinate 71,793 of QNTS01004020.1, read as the reverse complement.
CTCCTTTCCGATGGTTTGGGGCATCCGGAAAAAAGCTTGTCCAGAGAAGACAAGGTGAGCGCTACCATCAGTCCTGTGTCATGCCAACAGTAAAGCATCCTGAGACCATTCATGTGTGGGGTTGCTTCTCAGCCACGGGAGTGGGCTCACTCACAATTTTGCCTAAGAACACAGCCATGAATAAAGAATGTTACCAACACATCCTCCGAGAGCAACTTCTCCCAACCATCCAGGAGCAGTTTGGTGACGAACAATGCCTTTTCCAGCATGGTGGAGCACCTTGCTATAAGGCAAAAGTGATAACTAAGTGGCTCGGGGAACAAAACATTGATATTTTGGGTCCATGGCCAAACCCACAAATTCTGACAAACTCCAAGCATTGATTATGCAAGAATGGGCTGCCATCAGTCAGGATGTGGCCCAGAAATTATTTAACAGCATGCCAGGGCGGATTGCAGAGGTCTTGAAAAAGAAGGGTCAACACTGCAAATATTGACTCTTTGCATCAACTTCATGTAATTGTCAATAAAATGCATTTGACACTTAAGAAATGCTTGTAATTATACTTCAGTATTCCATAGTAACATCTGACAAAAATATCTAAAGACACTGAATCAGCAAACTTTGTGGACATTAATATTTGTGTCATTCTCAAAACCTTTGGCCACAACTGTACGTGAGCGTTCCCCAACCGATAACCTAGTTCTTCCCAGTTGCATAGGCTCAGGGGAATCCATCTCACCCGTCGTTGATAATTCACGAGGGAGCTCAGGTGGCTTTGGATCCTCTCGGGAAAACTGCCTTTGCGAACTTCCGGATTTCCTTTGAAGGAGAGCGAGCCATAGCAGGTGAATGAGTGTGCGTGAGGCCAGACCTCCTCTCACTTCTGCACTCCCTTAAGCGTCCATCAATTTTAATGGTTAGGGCGATGAGGGAGTCGAGATCCACCGGCAATTCCAGAGCATCTTGCTCATCTTTTACCACCTCGGATAATCCATGAAGAAAGGTATCGAAGAGAGACTCCGGATTCCAGGCACTCTCGGCGGACCAACGTGCAAAAATCAACCGCGTAGTCTGCCACACTACGGGAGTTTTGACGTAAATCAAGAAGTTTACTGGCCGCCTCTCTCCCGGATACCGGAGACTCTAATACCTCCCTCACCTCCGCCATGATTTTCTTCCAGATGACAACAAAGGGTGGATTGCCTCTCCCAAACAGCCGTGGCCCAGGAGAGCGCCTTTCCCAACATTAGCGTAATAATTTACGCTATCTTCGATCGGTCCGAAGGGAACGAAGATGGCTGTAGCTCAAAAATAAGCGAACACTGAGAAAGAAAGCCCCGACAGGTACCAGGATCTCCAGAATATCGCTCCTGAGGTGGTAAGCGGGGTTCTCAGAGCAGGCTAAGGGCAGGTCAAGGACAGGCAGGGGTTCGTGATCAGGTTCAGAGTCAGGCAGGTACAGAACAGCACAGGCAGGCTCAGGGTCAGGGCAGGCAGAATAGTCAGAACCGGGAAAACTAGGAAACAGAACTTGAGAAAAAGGAAGACTGAAAAGCACGCTGGAAAAACCTGACAAGACAAGACGAACTGGCAACAGACAAACAGAGAAAAATAGGTATAAATGCACCGGGGATATTGGGGAAGATGGGCGACACCTGGAGGGGGGTGGAGACAAGCACAAAGAAAGGTGAAACAGATCAGCGAGTGACAAATATGCCTAGGATATTACATCCAAATTACAACACAGTACATGGGATCATAACACACATCATCAATACAGTCAGATATCATGGCATCATAATTACAGTTTTTCCCAGTTGTTTACACATTAGACTAGCCCATGAGGCACAATGACCCAAACCTGTAACTAATTTAGCAGAACCATACACCAAAACTGCAATAATAATGGCAAATCTTTTGCTGTACACTCAGATTGCAATTCTATAACAAACATTTGGCAAAATACAGCACACAAATCTCTACCTATGGCACAACCTTCACAACTAAAATCTACTGTGTGCAAATGAAAACCAACACTATTCAACAACCTAAGCTCAGTTACCAATTGATCACTTTCACTGTTCACATGTGCAAACACTAATTTCATAAGTGTTCACTTTGCAATCATACCTTTGGTATGGATAAAAAGGCCACAGGTGAGCACTCCTGTGTTTGAGAACAATAGAGGCAACCTTTGCAGAGAGAGGTAGAGGTGGAGGTGGAGGTAATAGGTAGAGATGGAGATGGAGGTGGAGGAAGACCAAGAACAACGAGAGTAGTCTCTGAAGAAATTTGGGTGACTGTGGTAGACCATGTGGTCAACCATTGTTTAACCTTGAGAGAGGCTGGGCAGAGAGGGTAGCCCAATCTGACCTGCTTTACCGTAGCATCCATCATCTGGACGTTCCAAAATGAGAATACAGTGCCTTGCAAAAGTATTCACCCCCCTTGGTATTTTTCCTATTTTGTTGCATTACAACCTGTAATTTAAGTCGATTTTTATTTGGATTTCATGCAATGGACATACACAAAATAGTCCAAATTGATGAAGTGAAATGAAAAAAAAATCTTTAGAAAAATAAAAATAAAAAAACGGAAAGTGATGCATGCACATGTATTCACCCCCTTTGCTATGAACCACCTAAATAAGATCTGGTGCAACCAATTACCTTCAGAAGTCACATAATTAGTTAAATAAAGTCCACCTGTGTGCAATCTAAGTGTCACATGATCTGGCACATGATCTCAGTATATATGCACCTGTTCTGAATGTCCCCAGAGTCTGCAACTAAGCAAGGGGTGCAACCAAGCAAGCGGCACCATGAAGACCAAGGAGCTCTCCAAACAGGTCAGGGACAAAGTTGTGGAGAAGTACAGATCAGGGTTGGGTTATAAAAAATATCTGAAACTTTGAACATCCCACGGAGCACCATTAAATCCATTATGAAAAATGGAAAGAATATGGCACCACAACAAATCTGCCAAGAGATGGCCGCCCACCAAAACTCACGGCCCAGGCAAGGAGGGCATTAATCAGAGAGGCAAAAAAGAGACCAAAGATAACCCTGAAGGAGCTGCAAAGCTCCACAGCAGAGATTGGAGTATCTGTCCATAGGACCACTTTAAGCCGTACACTCCACAGAGCTGGGCTTTACGGAAGAGTGGCCATTGCTTAAAGAAAAAATAAGCAAACACGTTTGGTGTTCGCCAAAGGCATGTGGGAGACTCCCCAAACATATGGAAGAAGGTACTCTGGTTAGATGAAACAAAAATTAAGCTTTTTGGTCATCAAAGAAAACGCTATATCAGGCGCAAACCCAACACCTCTCATCACCCCGAGAATACCATCCCCACATTGAAACACGGTGGTGGCAGCATCATGCTGTGCATATGTTTTTCATCAGCAGGGACTGGGAAACTGGTCAGAATTGAAGGAATTATGGATGGCACTAAATACAGGGAAATTCTTGAGGGAAACCTGTTTCAGTCTTCCAGAGATTTGGGACAGAGGTTCACCTTCCAGCAGGACAATGACCCTAAGCATACTGCTAAAGCAACACTCAAGTGGTTTAAGGGGAAACATTTAAATGTCTAGAATGGCCTAGTCAAAGCCCAGACCTCAATCCAATTGAGAATCTGTGGTTTGACTTAAAGATTGCTGTACACCAGCAGAACCCATCCAACTTGAAGGCGCTGGAGCAGTTTTGCCTTGAAGAATGGGCAAAAATCCCAGTGGCTAGATGTGCCAAGCTTATAGAGACATACCTCAAGAGACTTGCAGTTGTAATTGCTGCAAAAGGTGGCTCTACAAAGTAGAGTAAATCTATTTTAATTCCAGGTTGTAAGGCAACAAAATCGGAAAAATGGCGGGGGGTAAATACGTTCGCAAGGCACTGTAGGTATGGACTGCAGACATTGGACCTATCTACTTATTTTACTACTTGACAGTAGTACAACATAAAGCACAGTAAAGACTGCAGATTCCAATACATACTGTAAAGGGAAACAAAGTAAATGTTTTGTGTATTACTGTATGTATTAAATTGGGAGCTATACTACTTTGTAACATGTTTATGTTGTTTACTGTATTACTGTAGTGTTTACTGTACTGTATGCTATTTTGTTTTTGTAGAACTGAAAGACAACCACCACGTGATGGTATAACACGTCTATTTACAAACGAGCAGGAGGCTGCCATTGTGAAATCCAACAGCAGATTATTGAAAACCCTGCCATCTTCCATAACATCAGAGTGAGCTTATCAACCATAGCCCACATACTTAAGAAACACCATCTCCGGATGAAACAAATCTACAGAGTCCCATTTGAAAGGAATTACCAAAGAGTGAAGGATAAACAGTACAAATATGTGCAAGTAAGTAAAGTACTGGTGTTACACTCTTGAAACATTAGAGACTCATTGATGTTGCCAGTGAACTTGACAATACAGCAATTACAGTATTTATTGTCATTTCAGAGAATCATGAAGTTGGATGCAAGTCCCATCCCCCAGGAACTCATATTCATAGATGAGGCTGGATTCAATTTAGCAAAGACAAGGAGCAGAGCAAGGAACATCATTGGTCAATGCGCCATCATTGATGTACCTGGCCAGCACAGGGGAAATGTCACCATATGCGCAGGTGTGAGCCACAATGGGGTCCTCCACCGCCATGCCACACTTGGACCATAAAACACTGCTCATCTCCTTAATGTCCTCCTTAAACACCTTATATGACAATTTGTTTCAGCCAGAGCAGAGAGGGTCAGGTGATCCTGAGCTGCAAATGTATGTTCTAATTTGGGACAAGGCAAGTTTCCATCAGACTGCTCCAGTCTGCAACTGGTTCCATCACCATCCCAGGTTTACAATTCTCTATCTCCCACCATATTCCCCATTTCTAAACCCCATTGAGGAGTTGTTTTCAGCATGGTGGTGGAAGGTGTATAATCGCAAACCCCATGAACGTATGACCCTTCTCCAGGCAATGTCCTGTGGTGACATTCCAGCAGAGTCCTGTCAGGAGTGGATGCGTCATGCCAGAAGATATTTCCCCCACTTTCTGGCCAAGGAGAATATTGACTGTGATGTTGATGAAAAACTGTGGCCGGACCAAAACAACAGACATGACTGACTTTGTTTTCACAATTGAGTATTTGTTTCTTAGATTTTACCGTATTTTGACAGTTTATTTATCTATTCCGTACAATTGATCTAACACACAGTACAAATAGGCCTATTTTTTATTTTATTATCTAGCTGGTTAGGTAAAGTCAACTTCATGACATTGCTAGGTGGCTAGTATTACAGAGAAACAACTAAACATTTAGTTTTATTTATTCATCAAGAAAGAATCAATAGGTTACAGAGCTTGATCAATTAATTTACAAACATACCTCCGAGTCCTGCTCACCACCGGCAGCTAAAATCAAATCAAATGCTGTCCTGGCCCAGTCATTCTGCCCCCTCCTCAAAATAAAGCTGAAAGATCTTTTCATAAATAATTATGATAAAACGTGGGCTTATAAAGTTTAGTAATCACTTTAGAAAAATGTAAAAACGGGACCAATCTGAGGGGTCACGTGCCCATGTGCACCCTGTGGGCATGACACCTTCGGAGACACACACATTTTGCCCGTGCTTAACTCTATTCCATTTATTTTCATCTTAAAAAAAACTCCTTAGTCCTTGCCGATGACAAGCATACCTATAGCATGATGCCGCCACGACCATGCTTGGTGATGTGTTGTGTTGGATTTGCCCCAAACACAACGTTTTGTATTCAGGACAACATTTTTATTCTTTGTCATTTTTTGGGCAGTATTACTTTAGTACCTTATTGCAAACAGGATGCATGTTTGGGAATACATATATACAGAGTGCATTTGGAAAGTATTCAGACCCCTTGATTTTGTTAAGTTACAGCCTTACAAAAATTCCCTCATCAAACTACACACAATGTCCCATAATGACAAAGCAAAAACTGTTTTTCAGACCTTTTTACAAATTTACTGAAACATCACATTTACATAAGTATTCAGACCCTTTACTCAGTACTTTGTTGAAGCACCTTTGGCAGCAATTACAGCCTCAAATCTTCTTGGGTACGATGCTACAAGCTTGGCACACCTGTATTTGGGGAGATTCTCCCATTCTTCTCTGCAGATCCTCTCAAGCTCGGTCAGGTTGGATGGGGAGCATCGCTGCACAGCTACTTTCAGGTCTCTCCAGAGATGTTAGATAGGGTTCAAGTCCGGGCTTCTGCTGGGCCACTCAAGGACATTTACAGACTTATCCCGAAGCCACTCCTGCGTTGTCTTGGCTGTGTGCTTAGGGTCATTGTCCTGTTGGAAGGTGAACATTCATTCTGGAACAGGTTTTCATCAACGATCTCCGTGGGGATGAAAAACATTCCCACATCATGATGTTGCCACCACCAGGCTTCACCGTAGGAATGGTGCCAGGTTTCCTCCAGATGTGACACTTGGCTTTCAGGCCAAAGAGTTCAATCTTGGTTTCATCAGACCAAAGAATCTGTCTCGGCGCTCTACGGACAGTTCCTTCGACCTCATGGCTTTGTCTTTTGCTCTGATATGCACTGTCAACTGTGGGACCTTATATAGACAGGTGTGTGCCTTCCCAAATCATGTCCAATCAATTAAATTTACCACAGGTGTACTCCAATCAAGTTGTAGAAACATCAAGGATGATCAATGGAAACAGGATTCACCTGTGCTCAATTTTGAGTCTCATAGCAAATGGTCTGAAAACTTATGGTATTTCAGTTATTTATTTGTACTAAATTTGCCCAAAAATCCAAAAACCTGTTTTCGCTTTGTCATTGTGGAGTATTGTGTGTAGATTGCTGAGATTTTTCATTTATTTAATCCATTGTAGAATAAGGCTGTAACGTAACAAAATGTGGAAAAAGTCAAGGGGTCTGAATACTTTCCGAAGGCACTGGGTATATATATGAGAAAAAGAGAGAGCAAGAGAGAAAGAAATGAAGACCATCTAGCTGTTTAGACCACTTCTGCCACTCAAATGACTATTTGTCATCTGCCTCCAAGGGTCTGGGGTGGAGGGAGGGGAATTGAGGGAAGATAGGAGGGAGGGAAGGTGTTTTTTCTCTGTCAGACGTATTTTTCTATTACACTGATGATACGCTTCACCCTCTGCACATGGCAGATAGAGTTTTGTCATGTGGTTTAGACCCCTCAAACTCAACTCTGGACCTCGAAGCCAGTGCCACTGCATTTTACTCTAGTCAAGGACTGATTTAGACCTGGGAAACCAGGTGTGTGCAATTCATTATCAGGTAGAACAGAAAACCAGCAGGCTCCGGACCTCGTAGGGTAAGACTTAAGTACCCCTGGTATACACCTTACTTCCAGCTGCTACTTGTCTCACTCTTCTCCTACCCCTCTCCTCTCCTTTCTCTATCTCTCCCTCTCCTCCTTTCCTCCCTATCATACTGCATGGACATTACCGCCCGCTGCTACAGTATAACCCTGCTCATCTCTCCTATCTCTCTCTCTCAGCGCTCGTGCACCTCTCCTCTCCTTCTCCCTCTCCTCCACTAGCATACTCATAGAACTGACTTTCAGCTGCTCTACCTCTCTGTCCTTCTACCCCTTCTCCATCCTCCCCCTCTCTTCCTGGACCTTACCTCCTGCTGCTACTACTCTGCTCCTCTCTCCTTCCCTGCTTCTCCCCTCTTTTCCTCCTCTCTCCTTCCCCTCTTCTCCCCTCTTTTCCTGTTCTCTCCTTCCCCTCTTCTGCCCTCTTTTCCTCCTCTCTCCTTCCCCCTCTTCTCCCCTCTTTTCATTCTCTCTCTTTATTATACTGTATAGACCTTACCTCCAACTGTTTACATTTACATTTAGCAGATGTTCTTATCCAGAGAGACTTACAGTTAGTGCATTCATCTTCAGATAGCTAGGTGGGACAACCACATACCACAGGCATAGAAAGAACATTTTTCCTCAATAACGTAGCTATCAGTAGAGTGTTGGGGGTCAGTCTCTTCCTACATACGGGTTAATGTGACCTTGTCGTTGAGTGCCTGAAGGTAGGGAGGGGCAGTACCTCTTGCTGTTCCGTAGGTAAGCACCATGGTCTTGTAGTGGATGCAAGCTTCGACTGGAAGCCAGTGGTTGTGCGGAGGAGCAGGGTGACAAGAGAGTACTTGGGAAGGTTGAAAACCAGGCTGGCTGCAGCATTCTGGATAAGTCGCAGGGGTTTGATGGCACAAGCGGGGAGCTCTACTCACAGTATCTCTTACAGTGGTTTTAAAGTTACTGATGTAGGATCTTAATTTGAGCCAGTTTGCTACAGCAGGAAATAATAATCCAGCAGCAACACGAAATGTGAATTATTATGTGGATTATAATTGACGTTTTTTGTAGGGGTTGATACATTTCTCGTAAGGGGAAATCAATTCTGAAAGTTAAAGTGGAAATTACAAACTTCAGAAGCCTTTTTAAACCTCAAATACACTACAAGTTTAAAAGTCCTGTACTGCAGTAAAGTTCTCTTGCAACAGGGTGATGACATTAAAATCGTACATCTGAACTATATTCTGTAACACTGGAGATCTTCCTATTCAAGCCTGAGGCCATGATAGACTTTAAAGTTGTTTACTTACGATTCTGACTCAGCATGTAGTCTGGCGGGTAGGAGTGTTGGGCCAGTAACCGAAAGGTTGCGCGATCGAATCCCCGAGCTGACAATCTGTCGTTCTGCCCCTGAGCAAGGCAGTTAACCAACTGTTCCCTGGGCGCCGATGACGTGGATGTTGATTAAGGCAGCTTCCCACACCTCTCTGATTCAGAGGGGTTGGGTTAAATGCGGAAGACACATTTCAGTTGAATGTTTTCAATTGTACAACTGACTAGGTATCACTTTTACATTTACAAAATGGAAAATAAACCTTGCAAATACTTCCAATTGAATCAACAGATTTAAGGTGTGTGTTGTGTGTAGAGAGAAAAAGCCTGAGAGGATACAGAGACAGAGAGAGAGATGGCAGGTGTGTGTGCGTGTTGAGTGCAGGTGCCCAAGGACAACTCTTCTCTTTATTTCTCCTCAATCTTTTGATTTCCTCTCCTCCACTTCCTCTCCTCTTCCTCCTCTACTCTCTGAAAGCTTTGGCCTCGACATGGAGCTTTGACATTAAAGAAGCAGTGCACCTGCAATAATCTGTGCCGAGAGGTGTGTGTGTGTGTGTGCTCTCAGTCCTCTAACAAACTGACAGCACTGTCAATGTTGTTAGAACAGTATAAAGAGAGAGACAGACAACAAGATCTCATCGTTTCCCTTCAATATTCAACGTAGTTTATTTTTGAAGCATTAATTCTGCGCTGTTACAGGGTTAATTCCGTGTGGTTACAAGGTTCAATCAGAAACAACTCAAAGGGTTAAGTTTAGGTATTAATTCCGAGTGGTTAAAGTTAGGGCTATGGTTTGGGGAAGGCTTAAAACAAACTACTCTCCCAGTGCTCTTTTGTTTTGTGAGCGCAGAGGAAATGCATATATCGACATTCTGGGGACCTTTCAAACGTCCAAAATCGCTGTCTATTTCTATTGATCAGTCAGCTTTAGAAGCCAGCGACCTCTCCTCCTACCAATATGGCAAATGTTTGATAGCTGGAGACTACAGTAATGAGGAGACCTATGCTTACAAATCTCAATTCTGCGCAAACTTATGTGGAAAACGCAGATTGGACCTTTTTCATTCTCAACTCCTATGGCAGGACGCCCCTTCTCCCCACCTTTTCATCTGTCCCTATCCGAATGTCCTGAGCTACCTGGAACTTGCCTGCCAAGGAAGTTGTCTCCATCTGCTTCTCCTCCATCTTGTTGTGGAGTAGATGGAGAACAGCGCTGGAGAACAGCGCTGGTCCCATGTCACAAATCGTGGAAACTGAAGGCAGCGACATGCTGCTAAGCGGACGGGAGTGACTGCGAGAGGTTCAGAGCAGATTGACATAAGGAATAGCTTCGCTGCACTGGTGACTGATCTACCTGTGCCTTCATCGCCGGGACTGCCTGTGTCTGCGACGGCGGTGTTGACTCCAACGGCGGTGCTGTCTCCAACTATGCTGACTCCAATGCTGGCTTCAATGTCGAGTTTGGCTCCTTTCCCTCTCTCTGGATCTGACGGGGCACTGCATGCTGTGGGAGGTCTGGACCTATCGCCAGTAGCAACAGGCGTACGCTATCCTGCTTCTCGTGGGCCCATGAAAGGCTCAACGAATTGTGTGAGGGGTGGGAACGGGCGGATTTCTCAATTGTATTGGGCAGTTCAATGGTGAGAAATGTCTCAGTCCCTGGAGCAAAAATGTTGTGCTATCCAGGAGCACAAGTACTGGACATCAATAAGCTGCTCCCAAACATTTTATACCAGCATCAGGAAATTGAGTCTATCATAGTTCATGTGGGATTCAATGACATTATGATGGGCAGCTCAGAACCCCTGAAGATTACTTTTAAAGAACTGATTTGGTTTCTGCTTGACACCAAAAAATGCCCCATAATATCTGGCCCTCTGCCTTCCCTAAATCACATACAGTGGGGCAAAAAAAAATTTAGTCAGCCACCAATTGTGCAAGTTCTCCAACTTAAAAAGATGAGAGAGGCCTGTAATTTTCATCATAGGTACACTTCAACTATGACAGACGAAATGAGAAAAAGAAATCCAGAAAATCACATTGTAGGATTTTTAATTTATTTATTTGCAAATTATGGTGGAAAATAAGTATTTGGTCAATAACAAAAGTTTATCTCAATACTTTGTTATATACCCTTTGTTGGCAATGACAGAGGTCAAACGTTTTCTGTAAGTCTTCACAAGGTTTTCACACACTGTTGCTGGTATTTTGGCCCATTCCTCCATGCAGATCTCCTCTAGAGCAGTGATGTTTTGGGGCTGTCGCTGGGCAACACGGACTTTCAACTCCCTCCAAAGATTTTCTATGGGGTTGAGATCTGGAGACTGGCTAGGCCACTCCAGGACCTTGAAATGCTTCTTACGAAGCCACTCCTTCGTTGCCCGGGCGGTGTGTTTGGGATCATTGTCATGCTGAAAGACCCAGCCACGTTTCATCTTCAATGCCCTTGCTGATGGAAGGAGGTTTTCACTCAATCTCACGATACATGGCCCCATTCATTCTTTTCTTTACACGGATCAGTCGTCCTGGTCCCTTTGCAGAAAAACAGCCCCAAAGCATGATGTCTCCACCCCCATGCTTCACAGTAGGTATGGTGTTCTTTGGATGCAACTCAGTATTCTTTGTCCTCCAAACAGTTTTTACCAAAAAGTTCTATTTTGGTTTCATCTGACCATATGACATTCTCCCAATCCTCATCTGGATCATCCAAATGCTCTCTAGCAAACTTCAGACGGGCCTGAACATGTACTGGCTTAAGCAGGGGGACACGTCTGGCACTGCAGGATTTGAGTCCCTGGCGGCGTAGTGTGTTACTGATGGTAGGCTTTGTTACTTTGGTCCCAGCTCTCTGCAGGTCATTCACTAGGTCCCCCCGTGTGGTTCTGGGATTTTTGCTCACCGTTCTTGTGATCATTTTGACCCCACGGGGTGAGATCTTGCGTGGAGCCCCAGATCGAGGAAGATTATCAGTGGTCTTGTATGTCTTCCATTTCCTAATAATTGCTCCCACAGTTGATTTCTTCAAACCAAGCTGCTTACCTATTGCAGATTCAGTCTTCCCAACCTGGTGCAGGTCTACAATTTTGTTTCTGGTGTCCTTTGACAGCTCTTTGGTCTTGGCCATAGTGGAGTTTGGAGTGTGACTGTTTGAGGTTGTGGACAGGTGTCTTTTATACTGATAACAAGTTCAAACAGGTGCCATTAATACAGGTAACGAGTGGAGGACAGAGGAGCCTCTTAAAGAAGAAGTTACAGGTCTGTGAGAGCCAGAAATCTTGCTTGTTTGTATGTGACCAAATACTTATTTTCCACCATAATTTGCAAATAAATTCATTAAAAATCCTACAATGTGATTTTCTGGATTTTTTTTC
>QNTS01004020.1:32163-51497 GCA_003317085.1 Hucho hucho | reverse complement strand
CCCCATGCTTCACAGTAGGTATGGTGTTCTTTGGATGCAACTCAGCATTCTTTGTCCTCCAAACACGACGAGTTGAGTTTTTACCAAAAAGTTCTATTTTGGTTTCATCTGACCATATGACATTCTCCCAATCCTCATCTGGATCATCCAAATGCTCTCTAGCAAACTTCAGACGGGCCTGAACATGTACTGGCTTAAGCAGGGGGACACGTCTGGCACTGCAGGATTTGAGTCCCTGGCGGCGTAGTGTGTTACTGATGGTAGGCTTTGTTACTTTGGTCCCAGCTCTCTGCAGGTCATTCACTAGGTCCCCCCGTGTGGTTCTGGGATTTTTGCTCACCGTTCTTGTGATCATTTTGACCCCACGGGGTGAGATCTTGCGTGGAGCCCCCGATCGAGGAAGATTATCAGTGGTCTTGTAGGTCTTCCATTTCCTAATAATTGCTCCCACAGTTGATTTCTTCAAACCAAGCTGCTTACCTATTGCAGATTCAGTCTTCCCAACCTGGTGCAGGTCTACAATTTTGTTTCTGGTGTCCTTTGACAGCTCTTTGGTCTTGGCCATAGTGGAGTTTGGAGTGTGACTGTTTGAGGTTGTGGACAGGTGTCTTTTATACTGATAACAAGTTCAAACAGGTGCCATTAATACAGGTAACGAGTGGAGGACAGAGGAGCCTCTTAAAGAAGAAGTTACAGGTCTGTGAGAGCCAGAAATCTTGCTTGTTTGTATGTGACCAAATACTTATTTTCCACCATAATTTGCAAATAAATTCATAAAAAATCCTACAATGTGATTTTCTGGATTTTTTTTCCTCATTTTGTCTGTCATAGTTGAAGTGTACCTATGATGAAAATTACAGGCCTCTCTCATCTTTTTAAGTGAGAGAACTTGCACAATTGGTGGCTGACTAAATACTTTTTTGCCCCACTGTATATGTCATGGAGTAATGCTAAATCCACACTGCATAATGCATACCATTTTTACACCCTGTTTTCTTCTGCAATAAGTACACTCTGGTCTAGCCTCAGCCTGATTGTGTCTGTCTCTGTCCCTTATGCCCTATGAGGTGGTAGAGGTAGCCAGCCAAACATAGTCTATTTTTTAAGTGGTGTTATATCCATATTTATTTATCCCCAACACACACACCCCTGACTGTGATCTCCCTAGGTTGTCTGAGCTGTCAACACCTCCCTGCTCTGTATGTCACAGCTGTCAATCAAACGGTGTCCTTGGCTGTGGTTGGGGTTACCTAGGAAACCATTGTAACGAGGGACCCGCTGAGTTCTGGGACAAAGAGTCCCTGTAGGACTAGGTCATATCGACCGGGTAATCTTTAACCTGTTCGATCAGACATTTCATTTTCTCAGTGCTGACAATGACTGAATACAGTACAGCATTATCCACTGGAGTACTGAAAGACCAACTGCTTTCATAGCTGCAATGACACACACACCGCCTGTCAATAGACTTTCTATTAGTAGAGACTGCTCCCACAGCCACAGTTCAGAAGATAAAAGGGTGTGTGTTTATTTGAGAGAGAAAGAAAGACAGAGCGAGAGCGAGAGAGAGAAAGACAGAGAGAGAGAAAAAGACAGAGAGAGAGACAGAGAGAGAGAGAGAGAAAGACAGAGAGAGAGAAAGAGAGAGAGAGAAAGACAGAGAGAGCAAAAGAAAGAAAGAGAGAAAAAAAGAGAGTGAAAAAGAGAGAGAGAGAGAGAGAGAGAGAGAGAGAGAATATGTGTGAGATGACAGGGATGCTTTGTGAAGGTCAAGGAGGCAGCAGCTGCCAACAGTAGCCTAGAGGGGTGGGGACTGAAGAGTGTGTGTGTATGTGTGTGTGTTTGTGTGTGTTGGTGGGTAAAATGCTGGTCTAAATCAATTAGAGGAATAAATATGCTTTAAATGCATGCACCACAGGGACATGCAACAGCAACTCTGAAAGCAACACAACACACACACATTCTACCCTCACTGACCCTGTCCCCTGTCCCCTGTCATCTCACTGACCCCCCCCCCACCCACCCACCCCCACACACACACACATCTCTCATCTCCGTAACCACACCTTCTCTCCATGTCCTTCTGGTCACTCTTTCTTTCTCTTGTTGGTCAAATGAGAGAAAGTGTCTCTCCACACGTCCATTAGTGTACACTATGTTAGTTGAATGTAGACACTGCACTTAGCAAGAGGCCTAATGATCTGGATGATCCACTCTGCCGTGCTCTGACACACACACACAAACACACACACACACACAGTTGGAGATTATATTATATTTAAGCAGATCATAAAAGCAGAGGTCATAAAATCATAGCAGTTATTTTTCATTTGACTTGATTCGTGATGGTTGGTTGATTTAACAGGCCAGTTAGTTGTTGAATTAATGAGCTGTCACAGTGAGGTGCAAACCCACACACACACCTCAGAGTGACTGAAATGTTCTGTTAACAAACTCTTTAATGGGGGATGTGGACACAAATCTAAAATAAGATTTAAATCAAATCAAATCAAAATATATCACTCCAGTGTAAATTGATAAATTGTAATTTCTTCGCCACTATTGGCATATTTATTGCCTTACCTCCTTACTTCATTTGCACACACTGTATACAGATTTTTCTATTGTGTTATTGACTGTACACTTGTTTATCCCATGTGTAACTCTGTGTTGTTGTTTTAGTCGCACTGCTTTGCTTTGTCTTGGCCAGGTTGCAGTTATAAATGAGAACTTACCTGGTTAAATAAAGGTGAAAAAAAATTAAATAAATATTAGTCACATGCGCCGAATACAACAGGTGTAGACTGTACAGTTGTGACGACCCTCACACTCTGTCTGCAAAATACTTGCTCTTTGTTCTTGTTTTCCTTAATAGGATGTCTGTGGGCGGAGCCGGGAAGGTTGTCAGCGAAATGGAACACACCTGGGCACGGGTGTGTCCCGGGATAAATACACCTCTTCCCCATTCATTGAGGAGACTCTCTCCATGCAGACACACTGTTAGAGTTCAGTTGTTGCATTTTTGTGGCCGTTTTGTTTATTTGCTTCGGCACTTTCAACACCCCTCATTATCACATTAATGCACGCAACCACTCACTTGGGTGGCAATGCAAATAGTCTGGGTAGCCATTTGATTAGGTGTTCAGGAGTCTTATGGCTTGAAGGTAGAAGCTGTTTAGAAGGCTCTTGGACCTAGACTTGGTGCTCCGGTACCGCTTGCCATGCAGTAGCAGAGAGAACAGTCTATGACTACGGTGGATGGAGTCTTTGAACATTTCTAGGGCCTTCCTCTGACACCGCCTGGTATAGAGGTCCTGGATGACAGGAAGCTTGGCCCCAATTATGTACTGGGCCGCTCGCACTACCCTCTGTAGTGCCTTGCGGTCAGAGGCCGAGCAGTTGCCATACCAGGCAGTGATGCAACCAGTCAGGATGCTCTCGATGGTGCAGCTGTAGAACCTTTTGAGGATCTGAGGACCCATGCCAAATCTTTTCAGTCTCCTGAGGGGGAATAGGTTTTGTTGTGCCCTCTTGGTGGGTTTGGACCATGTTAGTTTGTTGGTGATGTGGACACCAAGGAACTTGAAGCTCTCAACCTGCTCCACTGCAGCCCCGTCGATGAGAATGGGGGCGTGCTCTGCCCTCTTTTTCCTGTAGTCCACAATCATCTCTTTTGTCTTGATCACGTTGAGGGAGAGGTTGTTGTCCTGGCACCACACGGCCAGGTCTCGGACCTCCTCCCTATAGGCTGTGTCGTTGTTGTCGGTGATCAGGCCTACCACTGTTGTGTAATCTGCAAATTTAACGATGGTGTTGGAGTCGTGCCTGGCCGTGCAGTCATGAGTGAACAGGGAGTACAGGAGGGTACTGAGCACGCACCCCTGAGGGGCCCCTGTGTTGAGGATCAGCGAGGCGGATGTGTTGTTACCTACCCTTACCACCTGGGGGCGGCCCGTCAGGAAGTCCAGGATCCAGTTGCAGAGGGAGGTGTTTAGTCCCAGTGTCCTTAATTTATTTATGAGCTTTGAGAGCACTATAGTGTTGAAGGCTGAGCTGTAGTCAATGTCCAGGTGGGAAAGGGCAGTGTGGAGTGCAATAGCGATTGCATCATCTGTGGATCTGTTGGGGTGATATGCAAATTGGAGTGGGTCTAGGGTTTCTGGGATAATGGTGTTGATGTGAGCCATGACCAGCCATTCAAAGCACTTCATGGCTACAGACGTGAGTGCTACGGGTCAGTAGTCGTTTAGGCAGGTTACCTTAGTGTTCTGGGCACAGGCACTATGGTGGTCTGCTTAAAACATGTTGGTATTACAGACTCGGACAGGGAGAGGTTGAAAATGTCAGTGAAGACACTTGACAGTTGGTCAGCGCATGCTCGCAGTACACGTCCTGGTAATCCGTCTGGCCCTGCGGCCTTATGAATGTTGACCTGTTTATAGGTCTTACTCACATCGGCTGCAGAGAGCGTGATAACAGTCTTCCGGAACAGCTGGTTGTCTCAATCATGTTTCAGTGTTATTTACCTCGAAGCGAGCATAGAAGTAGTTTAGCTCGTCTGGTAGGCTCGTGTCACTGGGCAGCTCTCGGCTGTGCTTCCATTTGTAGTCTGTAATGGTTTGCAAGCCCTTAAGCCACTTATCACAATCATTCTCATTTGTCTTTCTGTCTGTCTGTCTGTCTGTCTGGGGGGGGGTGGCTATGACAGTGACCTTTGTTCCTCAGAAAGTTTATAGGGATGTTGTTCCACTGGGATGTTTAAATACCTATCCAAATCAAAAACTGTGTAAAGATGGCAGCATTCTCGTAAAACTGATAGCGCGAACCACCGCATTTAACCACAGCAAGGTGACTGGGAATATGATCAACTACAAACTGTCCAGTTATGCCCTTCGTAAGGTAAGGCAAACAGGCAAAATGTCAGTACAGAGACAAAGTAGAGACGCAATTCAACTGCTCAGACACGAGACATATGTGGCAGGGACTCCAGATAATCACGGATTATAAAGGGAAAACCAGCCACATCGCGGACACCGACATCCTTCTCCCGGACAAGCTAAAATCTTTCTTCACAGACGCTGGACACCACCGCTACCGTGGACTGTGAGCTCTCATTCTCTCATTCCCTATCCCGTTCTGTTGTCCCCATTTGCTTCTAATGTCCACCATTGTTCCTCTACCCAAGAAAGCAAAGGTAACTGAACTAAATTACTATCACCCTGTAGCACTCACTTCTGTCATCATGAAGTGCATTGAGAGGCTAGATAAGGATCATATCACCTCCACCTTACCTGTCACCCTAGACCCACTGCAATTTGCATACTGCCCCAATGGATCCATGGATGATGCAAGCACCATTTCACTGTACACTGCCAAATCCCATCTGGACAAGAGGAGTACCTATGTAAGAATGCTGTTCATTGTGGCTTCCGTGGGGCGCAGCTGTCTAAGGCATTACATCTCAGTGCTTGAGGCGTCACTACAGACACCCTGGTTTGAATCCAGGCTGTTTCACAACTGTCTGTGATTGGGAGTCCCATAGGGCGGCGCACAATTGGCCCAGCGTCGTCCAGGTTTGACCGGTGCAGGCCATCATTGTAAATAAGAATTTGTTCTTAACTGACTTGCCAAGATTAAATAAAGGTTAAATAAATGTAAAAAACACATAGTACCCACCAAGCTCATTATTAAGCTTGGGGCCCTGGGTCTGAACCGTGCCGTGTGAAACTGGGACCTGGACTTCCTGACGGGCCCCACAAGGGTGCGTGCTCAGGCCCCTCCTGTACTCCCTGTTTACCCATGACTGCGTGGCCACTCACGTCTCCAACTCAATCATCAAGTTTACAGATGACACAACAGTGGTAGGCCTGATTAACAATGATAACGAGAGGGAGGAGGTGAGGGCCCTGGCAGAGTGGTGCCAGAAAAATAACCTCTCCCTCAACGTCAACAAAACGAAGGAGCTGATTGTGGACTTCAGGGGACAGCAGAGGGGCCCATGCACATCAACGGGGACGCAGTGTAGGTGAAAAGTTCCTCTGCGTACATATCACTGACAATCTGAAGTGGTCCACCCACACAGACAGTGTGGTGATGAAGGCCCAACAGCGGCTTCTTAGGGAGCGGCGGCAGTGTTCGGGAGTTTTGGAGAGTCTGGCGTGCCCAAAGTAAAATGCCTGCCACTCAGGCCCAGAAACTAGGATATGCACATAATTAGTACTATTGGATAGAAAACACTCTGCAGTTACTAAAACTGTTAAAATAATGTCTGTGAGTATAACAGAACTGATATGGCAGGTGAAAACCCGAGGAAAATCCATCCGGAAAATGTATTTTTTTTATGTCACAGTTTTTTCCATTGACTTGCTATTGACTACAGAGTGAATTGGCTCCCAGATTGCAGTTCCTATGGCTTCCACTAGATGTCAACAGTCTTTAGACAAGGTTTGAAGTGTTTACCTTGAAAAACAGGGGAATAGAAGAAGATTATATAAGTGGAGTGAGGAAGTGCCTTTTGTGTTTTGCGCACGAGACCGTGAGTGCACGCCTCGGTATTTTCATTTTCTATCGCTCAGGTTATTATCCATGTGAAATTTTATAGTTAATATACATAAAAGTGTACCTAAGGATACATTATAAACAATGTTTGATTTGTTTGGACAAAGTTGATAGGTATATTTTTAATCTTGTATAATGGGACGAGTGGACGGTGAATTTTCTGAACAGAACGCACCAACCAAACTGAGTTTTATGGATATAAATAGGGACTTTTCTAACAAAAGGAACATGGATTGTCTTGCTTGGATACTTCGGATTGCCCTCAGCAGAAGGTAAGCGATTTATTTGAGCTCTTTTTATGTGTTATGTGACACCCGCGCTGGTTTCATTATTATGCTAATGGAGGAAGTACATGGGGTGCTGTCCTCAGACAATCAAATGTTATGCTTTCACCGTGAAGCCTTTTTGAAATCTGACAACGCTGTGAGATTGCCAAGAGTCTAAGCTTTTGAAGAGTGTGCAACACTTGTATTTTCATGAATGTTTTATAATTCTACTTTTGGATTTTGAATTTGGTGCCCTACATTTTTCCGGATGTTGTCGTGACTGGGGCGCTAGCGCCCCAACGCTCCTAAATTATCCCCAAGAGGTTAAACCTCGGGAGGCTGAAGAAATTGGCAGTGGTGGAAAAAGTACCCAGTTGTGATACTTAAGTAAAAGTATAGATTCCTTAATAGAGAGTTACTCAAGTAAAAGTCACCCAGTAAAATACTATTTGAGTAAAAGTCTAAAAGTATTTGATTCTAAATATGCTTAAGTATGAAAAGTAAATATAATTGCGAAAATACACTTAAGTATCAAAAGTAAAAGTATAAATCACTTCAAATTCTTTATATTAAGCAAAGCAGACAGCACCATTTTATTGTTTTTAAAATTTACGGAGAGCTAAGGGCATACTCCAACACTCAGACATAACTTACAAAGTCCACCAGATCAGAGGCAGTAGGGATGACCACATGTTCTCTTGATAAGTGCGTGAATTGAACCATTTTCCTGTTCTGCTAAGCATTCAAAATTAAAGAGTACTTTTGGGTGTCAGGGAAAATGCAGTGTTTAGGAATATAGTAAGGTAAAAAGTAAAAGTTGTCAAAAAAAAGTAAAGTACAGATGCCCCTAAAAAATACATAAGTAATACTTTAAAGTATTTTTTACTTAAGAACTTTACACCACTAGAAATTCGTCTTGGCCCCTGACTTTGGCCCCTAACATTTACAGATGCACCATTGAGAGCATCCGGTCGGGCTATATCACCGCCTGGTACGGCAAATGCACTGTCCGCAACCGCAGGGCTCTCCAGAGCGTGGTGTGGTCTGCCCAACATATCACCGGGGGAACACTGCCTGCCCTCCAGGACATCTACAGCAACCGGTGTCACAGGAAGGCCAAGAAAATCATCAAGGACCTCAGCCTCCTACCACGGCCTTTTCACATTGCTACCATCAAGAAGGCAAGGTCAGTACAGGTGCATCAAAGCTGGGACAGAGAGACTGAAAAACAGCTTCTATCTCCAGGCCATCAGACTATTAAATAGTCACCACTAGCCTGCCTCCACCCTGCCCTGATCTTTAGTCACTGTCACTAGCTGGCTACCACCCGGTTACTCTTCCATGCACCTTAGAGGCTGCTGCCCCATATACATAGTCATGGAACACTGTTCACTTCAATGATGTTTGCATACATTCTTGACTGACGTCATCTGAGCGCAACATATATTTGTTGTTGAATGCTGTTGTGTTCCATCCCCAAAGGGGTCTCGCCCTTCCCTGGAGAACGGAGCTGTTCTCGACACAACCAACCAGCCATGGAGATACGTCACTCACCGTGGAAGTCAAAGAAAGTGTCCTCTGGCAACGGTGGTCTCCTTGGAGATGTTGAGCCCGGACCTGACACAGACCAGAAACAGCTTTGCCGCCCTGGATCCAGAGGTTCCAGCGCCTTCTTCCTTGGGGGCTTCCCATTCAAGATCGGAACCGGAGGTGCTTGTGTCTTCGTCCTCTGTTCTGTCTCCCTCTCCAGTGGCTTCTACCTCGGGTTCAGATCCTCGGAGCTCCCATCCTCATTAGACCGTGAGGCTGCCTGAGAGACCGGCCGATTCAACATCCCCAGCTGTCATCATAGGCAGCTCTATGATGAGAAACATCTCGTTTCCCAAGGCAAAAACCCTGTGCTACCCAGGACACGAGTACAGGATATCACAAGGCTGCTTCCGACTGTTCTACGAAAAATGCCAGGAGCTGACACCGTCGTAGTCCATGTGGGGTCAAACGACATCAGACGGGCTAGCTCTGAACATCTGAAAATTGATTTTAAGGAACTGATTTTAGTATTAAAAGACTCAAAAAACTGCAATAATTTCAGGTCCAGTATCATCGTTGGGCCACAGGTGTGAAAGATTTACTAACGACATGCCAATGGCTTTGAGTAAGGCCGGTGTGTCTATGTATGCGGATGACTCAACATTATAATGTACACGTCAGCTACTACAGCGACTGAAATGACTGCAACACTTAACAAAGAGCTGCAGTTAGTTTCAGAGTGGGTGGCAAGGAATAAGTTAGTCCTAAATATTTCCAAAACTAAAAGCATTATATTTGGGACAAATCATTCACTAAACCCTAAACCTCAACTATGTCTCGTAATGAATAATGTGGAAATTGAGCAAGTTGAGGTGACTAAACTGCTTGGAGTAACCCTGGATTGTAAACCGTCATGGTCAAAACATATTGATACAACAGTAGCTAGGATGGGAAAAGTCAGTCCATAATAAAGCACTTCTCTACCTTCTTAATAACACTATCAACAAGGCAGGTCCTACAGGCCCTGGTTTTGTCACACATAGATTTCTGTTCAGTCGTGTGGTCAGGTGCCACAAAGAGGGACATGGGAAAATTGCAGTTGGCTCAGAACAGGGCAGCACGGCTGGCCCTTAAAAGTACACAGAGAGCTAACATTAATGACATGCCTGTCAATCTCTCATGGCTCAAAGTAGAAGAGAGATTGACTTCATCATTACATTACATTACTTTTTGTAAGAGGTGTTGACAAGCTGAATGTAGCTCGGACACCTATGCATGCCCCACAAGACATGCCACCAGAGGTCTCTTCACAGTCTCCAAGTCCAGAGCCATGACTACATGGAACTCTATTCCACATCAGGTAACTGATGCAAGCAGTTGATTTAAAAAGCAGGTAAAAATACACCTTATGGAACAACGGAGACTGTGAAGAGACACACACAAAGGTACAGACACATGCATATGAACACATTGTGATATTGTTGTATGGTGGTATTGAACATTTTATGTTGTGGATATGTGTTGGTGTAGGGATGTTATATGATGTACTGTTTAATATTTAGCTCATTCAGTACATACATAGTTCACAGTTTTATGTTTTGTTTTATATATAATGTGGGTGCTTTGGTGTGTTTGGACCCCAGGAAGAGTAGCTGCTGCCTTGGCAGGAGCTAATGGGGATCCTTAATTAATACAAAATACTGATTTACCCACTTCATGTGTAAATACTGTATTCTAGTCAAGGCCTATCCTACTTAACAATTGCTGTACATATACTATTCTTCGGATATACTACATATTCTATCCATACAGTGGGGCAAAAAAGTTTTTAGTCAGCCACCAATTGTGCAAGTTCTCTCACTTAAAAAGATGAGAGAGGCCTGTAATTTTCATCATAGGTACACTTCAACTATGACAGACAAAATGAGGAAAAAAAATCCAGACAATCACATTGTAGGATTTTTAATGAATTTATTTGCAAATTATGGTGGAAAATAAGTATTTGGTCACATACAAACAAGCAAGATTTCTGGCTCTCACAGACCTGTAACGTCTTCTTTAAGAGGCTCCTCTGTCCTCCACTCGTTACCTGTATTAATGACACCTGTTTGAACTTGTTATCAGTATAAAAGACACCTGTCCACAACCTCAAACAGTCACACTCCAAACTCCACTATGGCCAAGACCAAAGAGCTGTCAAAGGACACCAGAAACAAAATTGTAGACCTGCACTGAATCTGCAATAGGTAAGCAGCTTGGTTTGAAGAAATCAACTGTGGGAGCAATTATTAGGAAATGGAAGACATACAAGACCACTGATAATCTTCCTCGATCTGGGGCTCCACGCAAGATCTCACCCCGTGGGGTCAAAATGATCACAAGAACGGTGAGCAAAAATCCCAGAACCACACGGGGGGACCTAGTGAATGACCTGCAGAGAGCTGGGACCAAAGTAACAAAGCCTACCATCAGTAACACACTACGCCGCCAGGGACTCAAATCCTGCAGTGCCAGACGTGTCCCCCTGCTTAAGCCAGTACATGTTCAGGCCCGTCTGAAGTTTGCTAGAGAGCATTTGGATGATCCAGATGAGGATTGGGAGAATGTCATATGGTCAGATGAAACCAAAATAGAACTTTTTGGTAAAAACTCAACTCGTCGTGTTTGGAGGACAAAGAATGCTGAGTTGCATCCAAAGAACACCATACCTACTGTGAAGCATGGGGGTGGAAACATCATGCTTTGGGGCTGTTTTTCTGCAAAGGGACCAGGACGACTGATCCGTGTAAAGGAAAGAATGAATGGGGCCATGTATCGTGAGATTTTGAGTGAAAACCTCCTTCCATCAGCAAGGGCATTGAAGATGAAACGTGGCTGGGTCTTTCAGCATGACAATGATCCCAAACACACCGCCCGGGCAACGAAGGAGTGGCTTCGTAAGAAGCATTTCAAGGTCCTGGAGTGGCCTAGCCAGTCTCCAGATCTCAACCCCATAGAAAATCTTTGGAGGGAGTTGAAAGTCCGTGTTGCCCAGCGACAGCCCCAAAACATCACTGCTCTAGAGGAGATCTGCATGGAGGAATGGGCCAAAATACCAGCAACAGTGTGTGAAAACCTTGTGAAGACTTACAGAAAACGTTTGACCTCTGTCATTGCCAACAAAGGGTATATAACAAAGTATTGAGATAAACTTTTGTTATTGACCAAATACTTATTTTCCACCATAATTTGCAAATAAATAAATAAAAAATCCTACAATGTGATTTTCTGGATTTCTTTTTCTCATTTCGTCTGTCATAGTTGAAGTGTACCTATGATGAAAATTACAGGCCTCTCTCATCTTTTTAAGTTGGAGAACTTGCACAATTGGTGGCTGACTAAATACTTTTTTGCCCCACTGTATATTGTCTATACATCCCATCACATACAATATATATATATATATATATTTATTTATACTCCGGACTCCAACATTGCTCGTCCTAATATTTATGTATTTTTTAATTCAATTGTTTTACTTTCTAGATTTGTGTGTATTGCTGTGTATTGTTAGATATTACCGCACTGTTGGAGCAATGAACACAAGCAGTTATCTACACCCTCAATAACATAAAATTTGATTTGATTTGGCATTTTCTTTTCATTACACAGAAAGTCAACCAAGTATATATACTGTATATATTTTTACATCCATTGTGAATGACAACAGTTCCTCTCTCAATGCGAAAAATCTTTCTAACACTCCTCCTCGATAACCACCAAGCCTCGGTGTGAAATAGAACATCGTCATGCTCTGATCTTATATCTCCACATAGTTTAGCGAACAGGCAGGCTTGCAGTGGATGTGGTTTGATGTAGTATACAATCGAAGTTACCTGCTGCAGTATATCTCAGAGTTCTGTGCTCAGCTTTTTTACTGCCAATTGCTCTCAGTGTATCATACAATGCCTCCATATTGCAGAGGGAGACACATTCAGAACTAGAGTGCAGAGGCCTGCTCGCCGTACCGCCATTGATGGAGCCCCATCTGTGCAAAATCCCACCATTCGATCTCATGAAATCAGTTTTTCGTCAATATAGCCGCGCCGCACACTGAACATCTCTGAATGTCCTAGTGAATAGCATCCCTCAACATTTTTTACAAACAAAAGTCAATACATGGGCATCATATGAGCATAAGCTGTCAGTTTCCTCTTGATAGCTAGCAATAGCATAAATACTTTGTTTAGAGTGTTATCTGACAAATATATTGATGTGAGTTTATGTGCCTCTGCCTCCCCACACATTGTTTTCGCCAATTGTGTGTGGTTTCATAGCGTAGCGGGCCTAGCCATTCACCGTGGGAATGATTCAAGTGCAACCGTGAAGAGCGGCCTTTTCCAATGATCTAATGGCGCTCTCTGGTTGAATTTGATCTTTTCCCCCAAAAAACGTTATCTAGATTTTTAAGGCTAACCACATGACAATGATTTTGAGATACTAAGACAATATTATAATACATATTTTTTATATATTCTTTTTTTCTTCAGGATTTAGAAAATTCTCCCGCAACCCCATTTTCATATCAGCGACCCCACATGGGGTCGCGACCCCTCATTGGGGAACCGCTGCCTTAACTACTTAGGGAGTGGTGGGGCGCTAACTGAGATAGATGTAAATAACTGAGATAGATGTAAATAACATGTCAATAAACACTTCAAAATTTGACATATGGTACAACTTAAAAATGTGATGTTTGAGAAACATGGATAAACGTCTAATTCTGAAATGAGACTGTGAGAGCTTGTAGCTCGTTACGTCATGAAAATGTACTAACGCCAAGGACAACCCAGTTATATGAATCAGACTCAAAGTGCAACGAACAGTATATCACAGTATAACAATAACATGGATGCACTACACAAACATGCACTTACTTTCAAAGTGCCAGTATGTTTCTGTCTTAACTGACGGAGGAAGAAGTAGTAGTGTGCAAAGTGGGCTTGTAGATGTTGTCCTGATTTTAGCATTCTGGAACAGGAAGTTAAATCTGCAACATGTAACTTTTTGGGCGACTCGGCCAAGTTCACAAAGAAATTTGAGTAATAGATTTGTCATTTACATTGAAAGCACTATCTCACTATTTCTATGCTTCCCTTCTTAAGTTCAGAGGAAGTTGAGAGGGAGATGGAAATTAGGTTAAGAACATCTGAGGAAGAGAGTGTAGCATGACGCTCCTGGAGATCACACACACCCTAGTACACACACACACACACACACACACTAGTACACACACTCTAGTGCACACACCCTAGTACACACACACACACATTATCACACACACACTAGTACACACACCTTATCACACACACCAAAGCACATACACACTAGTACACACACACACCTTATCACACACACACTAGTACACACACACTAGTACACACACACTAGTACACACACACCTTATCACACACACACACTAGTACACACACACCAGTACACACACTAGTACACACACACCTTATCACACACACCCTAGTACACACACCCTAGTACACACACCCTAGTGCACAAACCCTAGTACACACACTCTAGTACACACACTCTAGTATACACACCCTAGTACACACACACACACACACACACACACATTATCACACACACTCTAGTACACACACCTTATCAGACACACCCTAGTACACACACTCTAGTACACGCACACACCTTATCACATACACACACTCTAGTACACACACCCTAGTACACACACTCTAGTACACACACACCTTATCACACACACACTAGTACACACACCGTATCACACACACACTAGTACACACACCCTAGTACACACACACCTTATCACACACACCTTATCACACACACCCTAGTATACACACTCTAGTACACACACCCTAGTGCACACACACTCTAGTACACACACTCTAGTACACTCACACTAGTACACACACTCTAGTACACTCACACTAGTACACACACACTAGTACACACACACACTAGTACACACACACACTAGTACACACACTCTAGAACACTCACCCTAGTACACACACCTTAGTACACCCTAGTACACCCACTCTAGAACACACACTCGTACACGCACACTAGTACACACACCCTAGTACACACACCTTATCACACACACACTAGTACACACACCCTAGTACACACACCCTAGTGCACACCCTAGCACACACACACACCTTATCACACACACCTTATCACACACACCCTAGTACACACACCCTAGTACACACACCCTAGTACACACACCCTGTACACACATCCTAGTACACACACTCTGTACACACACTCTAGTACACACACACCTTATCACACACACCTTATCACACACACCCTAGTACACACACTGTGCACACACCCTAGTACACACACCCTAGTACACACTCTGTACACACACCCTAGTACACACATTAGTACACACACTCTAGTACACACACATACCGTGTCACACAGAACCTAGTACACACACCCTAGTACACACACATACCATATCACACACACCCTAGTACACACACCCTAGTACACACACTCTAGTACACACACATACCATATCACACACACCCTAGTACACACACACTAGTATACACACTCTAGTACACACACCCTAGTACACACACTCTAGTACACACACTCTAGTACACATACCCTAGTGCACACACCCTGGTACACACACACAAACCTTATCACACACACTAGCACACACACCTTATCACAGACAGTAGCACACACACTAGCACACACACCTTATCACAGACAGTAGCACACACACTAGCACGCCAACACCCACATATACACACTTGCACACTTACACACATGCATGTGAATACACACAAATACACACATGCATGTGACTACACACACACACACACACACACACACACATGCATGGGGTGGCAGGGTAGCCTAGTGGTTAGAGCGTTGGACTAGTAACCGAAAGGTTGCAAGTTCAAATCCCCGAGCTGACAAGGTACAAATCTGTCGTTCTGCCCCTGAACAGGCAGTTAACCCACTGTTCCTAAGCCATCATTGAAAATAAGAATTTGTTCTTAACTGACTTGCCTCGTAAAATAAAGGTAAAACACATTTTTGGACTACACACACATGCATGCACACAGACCTAGACAGAAACATGCACAATGGAACAGCAGGATTCAGGAGGAATCCATTTCCAGGACCGACAATAGAGAGCAACTCCATTTATCTGTTTCTCCACAGACTAAAATATTAGCGTGAGCTGTGTTTTGAGAGGTTAATTGTGCTGGATTAGCCTAGTATTTAGAATGGAAAATTACTTCATTATAACTCTCAGGTTGTCACTACCTCATTCATATTTAAATATGCATCACTGACTCAGAGTGTGTGTGTCTGTGACCTGGATTACTGTTCTAGGTAGGCCATAGGACACACACTGCAGCTCTGCATGTCTGGAGAGAACTAAATCCACAGCCCAATAATACCCCATGGACCCCAGTCCATATCAAGGTGTTCTGCCAAAAATGATCACACAGTGCCCCCAATTCAGGATGCACGCACGCACGCACACCCCTCACACCACTCACTCTCACACAGACACAGACACAGACACAGACACACACACACGCCACAGGCACATACACACACACACATCAGAACTCAGGGGGCTGTTGTTCAGGGAATTATTTTTTTGCCTTTTACCATGTGCCTACTGCCTGATTGCCTTGGCTGCTGTAAGCCCCTGAGAGTGTTACTGAAGCACTGACACTGTCTACCTAATACACACAGCACAGAATGACCAGGATTTCGCTCTACAGCCCATTCTGGTGGGAGGTAACCACTCCAATAGTACTAGGAAATGTTGCTGATCATTTCTTCCAAACAGATGAATAGCTGAAGACAAAGAAAGAGACATTGTTATCCACTGGGCTAGATAAGGGGATGAAGAGAGATGGTGAAAGAGAAAGGGATGGGGTAAGAGAGAGGGAGAGATGGAGGATGGGATGGAAGAAGGGAGGGAGAAGATAAAGGAAATAGAGACAGATGGAGGGAGAAAGATAGATGGAAAGAGGGGAGAGAGAGACAGAGACAGGGAGAGAGACAGAGAGAGAGAGAGAGAGAGAGAGAGAGAGAGAGAGAGAGAGAGACAGAGACAGAAAAGGGGAGAGAGAGACAGGGAGAGAGAGAGACAGGGAGAGAGAGACAGGGAGAGAGAGGTCAGTGAAGGCTTAACCCAGTATTTACAGTAACTGCAGGTCAGACACTATGGCAGCACTCCTCTGTGTTTCAAATATGTTATAATCTGAGTCAACTGGGGATTATCCAATTAAAACAAACTGACCTCAGGAAATGACCCGATCAACTGTGGGCTAACACAAACACACACACAGACACTCAACCAAAGACTAGCACACGGAGCAGAAGACACACGGATGACAGCCAACAAAGGAGAGAATGAGAAAAGAGAACATTTTTCCATGAATAAAATTCTGTTTGACAGGACATTTGATTCTGAGGTTACTATGATAACAGAATATGTTCCTGTAGCAGAAGCTCAATACACACATACCTCTCTCTCTCTTTCAATTCAAAGGGCTTTATTGGTATAGGAAACATAT
This sequence comes from Hucho hucho, assembly GCA_003317085.1. Lineage (NCBI taxonomy): Eukaryota > Metazoa > Chordata > Actinopteri > Salmoniformes > Salmonidae > Hucho > Hucho hucho. The sequence continues at coordinate 34,528 of QNTS01004020.1, read as the reverse complement.
GTTGACATTGCCAAAGCAAGTGAACTTGATTTTAAACAGAAGGAAAATAATCAATCAGAAATTAAAAGTAAACATTACACTCACAAGTTTCAAAGTATATATACATGTTAAATGTAATATAATGGCTATGTATAGTGTTACAATAATGTGCAAATAGTATTAGTACAAAAGGGAAAATAAATAAACATAAATACGGGTTGTATTTACAATGGTGTTTGTTCTTCACTGGTTACCCTTTTCTAGTGGCAACAGGTCACAAATCTTGCTGCTGTGATGGCACACTGTGGTATTTCACCCAATAGATATGGGAGTTTATGAAAATGGGTGGGTCTGTGTAATCTGAGGGAAATGTGTATCTCTAATATGGTCATACATTTGGCAGGAGGTTAGTAAGTGCATGCGTGCGTGTGTATGTGTGTTGGACCGATTTAGCCCGCTGGGGCCGATCCTCTCGGGACACAGCTGCTCTAGGGTTGTGTGTGTGTGTGTTTATCTGACTTTGTGTTATGTTAAATGTGTGTGTGGACACATTAGCTAAACAAATACATTGAGCGATGTTTGTTTACTGTTTATATACCATGGTGGCCACATGGTCATGTACATGTGCGTGTGTGTGTGTGTGTCCGTGTTAGTGTGTGCCAACAAGCTCTCACAGTCTTACATCAGAATTAGATGTTCATCCATGTTTCTCAAAATTCAATTTTCTAAGTTGTTTCAAATCTCAAATTTTGAAGTGTTTGGTTACTTCTCTGTATCATTCCAAGGTTAAGTTTAGGCATTAACTCTGTATGGTTAAGATAAGAGTTCAGGTGTGGGATAGCCTTAAAACAAAATATCAAAAACAGCTTTCTATCGCTGGATTCGAACATGCAAACTTTGAAACCAGAGGCAGATGCTTAACTGTGAATTGTTAAGGTAAGGGTTAAGGTTTGGGATAGGCTTAAAACAAAAATAACTTTATATCGCTAGATTCAAACATGCAACCTTTGAAACCAGAGGCAGATGCATACATCCAACCACCACCCCTGTCCTCTACACCCTAGAAAAACTAGCCTACTTGAAGGTAACTGTGCTCACTGTTGCCCCTAGTGGCCAGTTTCAATGTCATCTCCAGATGTCCTCAGACATGGATTGACGTCGAATACTGCCTTGTATTACGGGTGACCTGCCTGGTGTGTGTGTGTCTGATGCAAGGAGTGTGTAATCAAGTGTAGCAAGGTTTCGGCAGACAGACTGAAGCATCTCACTGACATGTTGTTCCTCCTCCCTGTAAACACACTTCAAAAGACACGCCACAGAGATTGGGAGATGGAGGGAGAGAGAAGGAAGAGAGGAAAGAGAAGGAGGTGCTGAGGAGGGAAAGCCAGAGAGGGGGAGCAGCGAGGGACAGAAAGACAGAGAATGACAGGGAGATGGAAGGTACAGAGGGAGAGAGAGAAAAATGAAAGAGAACGAGAGAGAGAGGGAAAAATAGAGTGTAAAGTTGTGAAGGTCCCACTGTCAGTGCGAGGCCAAACATTTCTTACTTTACAACTGCCACAACTGACAAAATATATGACATGGCTGAACTTCCCTTTCCCTTCAAATTTGAACGAAAGCTGGATTTAGAAACATCTTCACTATAAAGAAAATAAAGTTACTTTCTCAACTTCAATAGTTGCTGAACTACTGAATTCTGAATCATACATACATTTAGAAATACATACGTGTCATGTCAATAACTGAGATAGATGTAAATAACTGAGATAGAGGTAAATAACATGTCAATAACTGAGATAGATGTAAATAACTGAGAGAGGTAAATAACATGTCAATAACTGAGATAGATGTAAATAACTGAGATAGATGTAAATAACATGTCAATAACTGAGCTAGATGTAAATAACTGAGATAGATGTAGATAACATGTCAATAACTGAGCTAGATGTAAATAACTGAGACAGATGTAAATAACATGTCAATAACTGAGATAGATGTAAATAACTGAGATAGATGTAGATAACATGTCAATAACTGAGCTAGATGTAAATAACTGAGATAGATGTAAATAACTGAGACAGATGTAAATAACATGTCAATAACTGAGATAGATGTAAATAACTGAGATAGATGTAAATAACTGAGACAGATGTAAATAACATGTCAATAACTGAGATAGATGTAAATAACTGAGACAGATGTAAATAACATGTCAATAACTGAGATAGATGTAAATAGCTGAGACAGATGTAAATAACATGTCAATAACTGAGATAGATGTAAATAACTGAGACAGATGTAAATAACATGTCAATAACTGAGATAGATGTAAATAACTGAGACAGATGTAAATAACATGTCAATAACTGAGATAGATGTAAATAAC